>JADBJO010003937.1:0-75000 GCA_016801955.1 Conus betulinus | reverse complement strand
AAGCTGCAAATAAAATGAAGGCTGAGAGACAGGTAAAGCATAAAATAGGGAATGGATACGGAAAGATGGATAAAGATGAGTTTAGGATTTTTTGAACTTGCAGTTATGAGTGTGTTCTAGAAGGCTGTTACAAGTTATTGTGTTGTGGAATTGTCAGCAGTGTTGATGGGGGGGGGGGGGGGGGGGGGGGGGGGGGGGGGGGAGAGAGAGATTAAAAGCACATCAGTGTGTTACTTGTTTCTAGTGAGACTGCATAATTGACAACATGGTCATGTCTTACTCCCTCAGTATAACTTAAATCTCAAAGTTTTGTTTTCAATATTTGTAAGCACATAATGTGTCCAAGGGCATATATTCACCATCAAAAACAAACAAACTGGTGCCCATTGTTGTGTTCTTAACATTACAGTGTTGCTCTAGTCTGTACAGAAATCGGGCTAGTGCTGTACATAAAAAGGATTTAGTGATTCATCACCTTTCATTAGAATGTATGTCTCCCTTGGATGGTCTTGCTTTAGTGTCTTATTTAAGTGGACTGTGTTTCAAATGTTTAAAAATTTCCCTGAAGTTGGAGTATGGCTGCCATAATGGTGGGATAAAAAACAGTCATACACACAAAACTCCACTCCCTTTGTTGAGTAGATGGGATTAATACTTGCCTGTTTACACAGGGAGTGTCTGCGGAATATCAGCCTGTGCATGCAGAAAGAAAGGAAGAATAAGAGTGGTTAAAATGTGTTTTTGAATTTTTGGTTGCTTTTGCCAGTTTTGAGTCGCACATGAATGTGTGTGTGTATGTGTATGTGTGTACACTCACACGCACATAATGCACATAACTAAAAATAATGCTCTTTTGAAGTCATAGGCTCCACACCATGTACAACAGAAAATAGTAAACACTGCAGATGCTAAAATGTATGAAGCCTTTTGTTGTCTTGAGATGAATGAATATTCATTTAAGTTTGCTGATACACAACTTCTTTAGGTCAGGGTACAATGCTAACCACCACCAACCCCAACACCCTAGCCCCTACTTCCCCCTCCCCCCACCAAATATTTGCATGTGTGTGTAACATTGTGTACAGTAGTGGTAGGAATACTAGGATGGCAGTAACATTGCTGATTTGTGGAAAGTCCAGCCTAATAAATGCCCAGCTCTTAATATTTACCAGAGATTCTTGAGTATGAAAATTATCATTGAGTCCTGGGGACAGTAACAGTGAGTCATATGCATGCAAATTATTATTAACAGTGCTGTTGACAACAGTAACACACTTCTTAGCCCAGTGCTGATCAGCATGCTGTTTGTGTTGGATCATCATTTCTTGCCATTAAACATTAATTTTGAGGCTTACCAGCGGAAAATAGTCTTAGTGACAAACATAAAACCAAGGCTGGTTGCCAAAATTTTCTTTCAAGTAGCTGAAATGATATTGAAAGTAAATCCTAACCATAGGAGAACAGAGCCTGTGCTAGACCAATCCATACTCCTTCTGTTGGTACCTTCAACAAGAAGGTATAACTGAGCTTATTCTGTGGGCACTTGGACCTTTTTGACTCTTGTGTTGCTAACAGAGTGAGAAGTGTGTGTGTGTGTGTGTGTAATTTGTGGGTTTGTGTGAGAGCACACATATCTGCATATAGGCTTTATGTGTACATATTTGTGTGTATGTGGGTGTGTGCGCATGTGCGTGTGTGTGCGTGCATTTGTGTGCTTGTGCGCGCTTGTGTCGGTGTGGACGTGCACATGCACACATGTGTATATATGTGTGGGTAAGAGCGAGCGAACGTAAGCGCACACGTTCGTGTGTGTGTGTGTGTGTGTGTGTGTGTGTGTGTGTGAGTGCATGCGCGTGTGTATATGTGTGTGTGTGTGTTGTGACTGTGTGCGTGTGTTGTGACTGCGTGTGTGAATGTTGAGAAGATGATTAGGAACAAGAACAAGACTTTAAATACAGCATATAAGTGCACACGAACACACTTGTGCGCACACATAACATGACATGAAGAACAACTCCTCCCCCTCAAAAACACATCCCACACACACACATGTGCGCACGCACACATGCACGAGCGCACACACATACACACACACACACACATGCGTGCACATGCACACACACACACACACTCTCTCACACACACACTCACACACCAACGCTTCCACACACGTCTGTGGGACTCTCTAATTAACACGCTGGCATTACCCCACTGATGAACACACACACACACACACACACACACACACACACACACACACACACACACACACACACACACACACTCATTCACTCTCTCCCACACACACTCGCACACCAACGCTTGCACACTCATGATGTCCATGGACACTCTAATTAACATGCTGGCATCACCCCACCGATAAAACACACCAGTGCACACACATCTACAGTATACGCTGGGGACCCTGAGAGATTGAAAGTCTTATCTCAGTTGACATGTTTCATCTGTTGTGTCTGTTATTGGAAAGGCCCAGTATGAGTTTGTCCCAATCTCTAGGAGATTGCCCCAATCGCGCACATGCATGCAGGCACACGCACACATACACACACACACAAGCACACACACACACAAACACACACACACAAAAATGTGCACACATGCCTGCGCCCATGCACACACATGGGCCCATGCCCACACATCATACACACGTGTACATCCACAACACACACACACACACACACACACACACACACACACACACACACACACACACACACACACACACACATGCACACACACACAAATGGTAGGTAGGCACTCAAGGTCTGACCAGCGCGTTGGGCTAATGCGTTGGTCAGACATCCGCTGAGTCGTAGCCACGAGACCCTCTTCTTCAATTGTCTCATCTTTGTTGTTAATTCATTTACCCATCAGCTTCAAATCATGCGAAGTGTGGTCTCAAAACTTTGCAGATGTGGTGTAGCATATATGGACTAGTCCACACGCAGAGACACCTCCTTGATGAAACTGAAACTGTAACAGAGTGAATCTTCCAAATCTCCCAGTTTTGGTGGTCTACATAAGTGTGTTCAACACACGTGTGCATACATGTCAGTTGGCATTTTGCCCAGCGAATCATACATGCTTGCATGGTCAAACTTGACAGAATTATGATATTGAAAAGACCTTTTCAGCTGTATCCTGCAGGAAGATGTCATTGAATGTGAATGGCTGTATATCTGTGATAAACCTGGGTTTTTCTTTTAGCACCTATTTACCTGGCACCTAGCAGTATGACAAAATTCGTAATTTCTTTGAAATTCTGATAATTTGCAATCACTGCTTTATACACTGAAAAAAAAAATGTTCCATGAAATTGTATGCAATATTGTGACAAATAGTAATCAAAACACTTTCTGTCAAGAACACACCTATTAACATGATTTCGATCTAGCACATTTGCAGATGAATATATTAATCTTTTTGGCGAGCACAGGTAGACATGTAAAACTGGAAGATGTTAAAACAAGTGAAGTCTGCATTAAATCAGTGAAGAAATCAGTCTTTTGGGGAAACACAGTATCAGATCTTTGCAAACAAAGTAGGAATATATCATATTCTACACTTTTGTAGAGTGAATGAAAACAGGCGCCAGTTCATGGAAAATTTTACATACGTGCATCAAACTGGAAAAAAAAAAAAAAACCCCTGACATGTATGTTATCTAAAATTACACGAGGTTGAAGCTTTTGATATGCACATTTGGAATATGTCAGCGACCTGTATGTCAAGAAAAGATGAACTGATACCAATATGTCTGATTAAAGTGGATGACTGGCATTTTGAACTTTTCACCCCAGATAAGGAGAGTGCAGGGAGGAAATCTTGGCAATAATGTTCACTATGGCATGTGTCTGTTGTTTAATTATGGAAGCAGTGGAGAGGGAAAGATAAGTTCACTCTGAGCTGCTGCTGTTCAGACTGCTGAAAATAGCAGGTCTTTTCCATGCAGAGTGGGTGGGAGGAGTAGAGAGGATGAAATGTGCCCACAGTCTTCAAGGCAGACAACATCAGTGTCCCAGCAGTTGGGTGTGGCAGTGCATTTTGGTTTTTAATGCTTGTGTGTGTGTGTGTGTGTGTGTGTGTGTGTGTGTGTGTGTGTGTGTGTGTGTGTGTGTATCACACTGTGTGTCACTGTGTGTGTGTGTGTGTGTGTGTGTGTGTGTGTGTGTGATTGGAATTGAATGTACATGCGTTGTTCCTCCCCATTCATCCTGCCCACCCTTTGCTGTTCAGTCTCATGTCTCACTATGAGTCAAATAGGCATTACATTTTTGTTAATTATTCTTGGACCCATCATCCCAAAATATCCATAAAACTTTCCTGGCCTTTGAGAAATAAGTGTTAATAGATCACACATTCCATCAATACTAACTTTCTGCTGATAAATTGACTTAACAGTAGAGAACATAATTAAACATTTTGAGTTGGAATGGACAAAGTCAGGAAAACGGTAAGTCAGTAAATCTCTGTGAGTGATAGTATTGGTATGTGAGGCTGAAAGCTTAGATAAGTCTGCATGTTTTTGTTTGTTTTTTTTACCAGCACTGTGGTGCAATGGCCAGCATCTTGTGCATGTGCTCTAGGAGGTCATAGGCTCGACTCCAATCAGAGGCATTTATTAACAGGATTTCTTCAGCTTTGGCCAGCTCATACCCAGTGCTGAGTATGCTATAGTTCCAGAGGAAAGACTGGAACTACAAAAATGGGTTTCATCCTCCCAGTGTAGAACTTCAGACCATTCATGTGCCTATGTCATCATTTAAAAACGCCCATAAAATGAAATGAGGTGCAGTACTTTTTCAGTTGCACCCACAGGATGCACTTTGTTCAGCTAATATCAGATCATTGTGATGTGTCACTGTCACCATGAATACATTGGAGGTCACAGCTACAAAATAAGAAATCTTTCGAATGAAAGTGCATGGCATTATCGTTTTGGCTTGGTTTTTGTCAGTTTTAAAATCCAAAGAAGACTTAACTTGTCAATGAACAGATGATGAGACTGCACAAAATGAAAAAAAAAAAAAAAGTGGTACCACCTGTAGTGTAGCTAAAAACAGCAATAACCTTTTAATTTCCATGACGCCTGTTGCTTAAGTGAACAAAACAATAAGCAACTGGTCAGGTAGAACAGATGTAATGGCCCATAGTCTGTGGCTGATTCAGCTGTCTGCGGTGCGAGTGAATCTTCTATAGTATGGGCTTAATTATAAATCTGCCACTACCTTGGAAAGTAAGGTAAGGTAATGTTGCTTATAGCCCAGCCAACCGCAAAGGGCCGTATCAGGGCTGTCACCACATCAAAATCAACTCACAAGTCATCAAAATAAGTAAATAAAATAAATAAATAGCCAACCTTTCACACATCTGGAGGATTTATCTGAGACTACACTGACCCCACAACAAATGTATGTTAGTGACATGGGGACAACATTTGAGGACAGAACTGTGTATTAAATACCATACTTCCATAGTGGTGGGGGTTTGTTTTTTTGTTTTGGTTTTTTGTTCATTCAAGTTCATTGAATTTACAGGAAGGTAAAGGGCTCATCTCTCATCATCCTTACTCTTTGAAAGGACTGCCAGGTCTGATCTGTCCATCAAATTACAAACATGATGTTGTTTTACTAAATAGTCTAGTTGCAAGAGATTACATGGTGAATCATGCACATGTACAGATGCAGTTTCTTAACTCACAGTTCCCCTTACTGATGATTCACTCATCAGCATTCACTTAGACTGTCAACATAGGTACATAAAGTGATTAGCTAGGTAAATGCAAGGGATCATTCTCAGAATCTGATATTATATAAATGCATGCATATGGTACACCGTCACATATATGAGAACTGCTGAATGAGCTGCTCCGTGAAATATCATGAACCCAGGACAAAGGGGAGGAAGCATTACTCTTTGCTGTTTGTCTTTTGATCTGATTCAAAGTTGAATGCCTTAGGATCACATAAACACATTGCCAGAGCTTTTCCTCTCATAATCCCCATAAGTAACAATTGTGCTTGCTTGTTTGTGATTGGAAACAAAAACCAGTGAACACATGATGATAAGCATACCAACAAATATTAGTTACTGAGCGGGGGCTGGAATAGCTCAGTTGGTAGAGCACTGGACTCATGATCCTGGGGTTGCAGGTTTCGAATTTCGGTACAGTAGGATTTTTCCCTCGGAGTTAACATTGGTTCTGACTCCATTCCCCATACAGTCCGGTTCTGACTCCATCCCCATACAGTCCTTTGAATGAGACTATAAACCGAGGTTCCGTGTGTGAACGCATGCACAACATCTTGCACACACGTAAAATCCCATCACCAACTTTTGGAAGAGAAGGCCAGTTTGGCGGTGGTTGGTATGGATGACACATTACACATAGCATGCACCTTCCCCGAAGATGGCGTATGGCTGCCTTAATGGCGGGGATAAAAAAAGTCATACACACAAACTCTCCACTGCCTGTCTAGGTAGTGTCCGCAGGAGTATCAGTCTGCGTACGCAGAAAGAAAGAAAAGAAAGAAAGTTACTGAGCAGAAAACAATGAAGTAAGTACGAGGCAGTATGGCCATCAGTTTACAAGCATTGCAGACAGCCTGTGTGAGCTGTACAGCATTTATTCATTCAACTTTAACTTCACCTTAGGAACACAGTTTGATGCTGCTGCATCACAAGAATGGATTTCATCAGTTTATTTTGTTTGCCAGTATCTTTTATTAAAGCTTCAATTTCATCTTTGAAAGGTTTCCTGTGCCTTCCAAATGATATTTTTCAGTATGTACATGTATAAACAGATCTTGTCTTACAGACATGAATTTTGGAAGAAACTAGAGAGTCTAACAGTTATGTTCAGGCCAATATTTGTTCTCTTTTCATTGCTCATCTAATAAGCTGTTACTTCCTTCCTTTCCTGATCTCTCTTGGGTAAGTGAAGGTTATTCCAGCCTGAGAATGCAGAGGTGGTGTATGTGAGTACCTGCATTTGTATGTGTACTGATGATTCACAACAATACGTCTGTGTGTACTCTTCTCGCTATTATTGAGTTTACTCAGATAGTGATATGAAAGTAGTCACAAATTTCACGTAAACTATGAAAGTTTTATATTAGTTTTACTTGAACAACAACACACATTGCCCCCCCCCAACCAGCCCCCAACACCCTCTCTTTCCCCCCCCCCCCCCCCCTTCCTCCCTCCAACAGAGTTCCTTCTTCCTTGTGTGCTGTCTTTATGCACACACACTCGCACACAAAACCAATAGCAAGGTAGATGTATGCATATTGGTCATATGTTCAAGGACGGATAGAAACATGCATGCACATCTACAGTCATGTATATACATCCCTGTGTGAGCACGTCCACAGAGGCTATGCACACATGTTGTCAAGGAGAAAAAAAGAAAAAAAAAACCTTTCTTGTCCCATCTGTTTTGTACTTGCCCTCCCTAAGTAAAAGAGTCAGTTCATGGAAGTAACTATTGGTAATGCAGTGACAAATCAGCCGACATAATTCAATAACTGCGTGTTCTGCATATGTAAAATGAAGGCCTGGCAGAAATATGATATAAAGCAACTTATTCATTCACCAGGATATAAATGGGTAAAAAGATGCTTGCTATTTCGTTAATTTCATCTAAGAAGGTGTTTTTGTTTGTGTTTTTTTTTTTTTTGGGGGGGGGGGAGGGAATTGTCATGTTTCCGCCATTCATATATGCCTGGACCAAATTGTAATGATAGAATCTCATTTTTGTTGTGTCTCTTTTCTCTTGCTCCTCCTCTCCACCATGCACACATTTGATTATAAACCCACTTCATATCTACATGTTTTTTAAAACAAAGATAAAGGGAGTAGATCTATCATATCCATAATGAGCAAGCACAACACCTACATGCTGCTGATGTATTTTTTGTAAAGAACGCACCTTTCCTAAGCAAGACCGCATTCTGCTGTGATTCCCTTTGGAGAAAAAACCAGAGGGAAGTGGGATGGTGGTGGGGGGCAAGCGGGGAGGGAGGTGGAGTGGTGTAATGAAGATATGAAAGTGAAAAGGGAAGACAGAACCATGATCAATCTACTGTGAAGCTTACAATAACTTACATCTCAAGATATGAAAGGGAAAGATAGAACCATGATCACTGTACTCTGAAGCTTACATATCAGCTGGCCTTCTATCTACACCATAGAAGATTGGTTTCTTGATGGATAAGTGGACAGCCAATTTCCACTTGTCTGCCAGAAGATTTAGTAGTCGGGGACAACGGTACAGGTGGGTGTTTAAAGCCCCGATATGTACACTGACAGGCATAATTGAAAAGTGAGAGTAATGAACATTCACATTCACTCATGATAGCTCAGTTATTTTCCCATGTCAATGTTTCCTGTAGAAGGAAGTGTACAGTCATGTGTGAAGTGTGTGTGTGTATGTGCATGCGTTCAAATATTTTCTCTTTATCTTGCCTGCATATTCATCAGTTTGTATTGTCATGTCTTTCGATGTGTATTAGGGATCTAATCAAAGAGGAAATCATGCGGGTGTTGTTAATGTTACTGACATGTTTTATGGGTCTAGTCCATTTATCAGATTCACAAGCACATTTAATGGACGTCAAAGTGAAATCTCTCACCCTTTTTTTCCGTTTGTTTATTTGTTTTTGTTTAGTTGTTGTTGTTATAGCACATCTCATTTATAAAGATTTATCTCTGTCTGCCTGTTTGTCTTTCTGCCTGACTATCTTTGTCTCTCTCTCTCTCTTTGTCTGTCTCTGTCTTTGTCTGCCTGTCTATATCTTCCCTTTTCACTCACTCCCTCTCTCTCTCTCCCTCATACATATACCCATATACACATCAAGATGACCATGACATATGCACAAGTTGTGTGTGTGTGTGTGTGTGTGTGTGTGTGTGTGTGTGTGTGTGTGTGTGTGTGTGTGTGTGTGATGCTCGAGCACACATCATAGGGGTGGAATCAAAAGTGATAAGAAGAGTATGTGGCCCTGCAATTGTGAAAGGAGGTTTGTGTTGAACCTCAAAGTTCACTTAGTTCTGTGTTGCAGTAGCTCTGTGTTCACACTACCATATATTGCATCAGCACTGTGTTAAGAGACTAGTGGCTTTGTGTGTGCACTTCCCAGTATTGGCTCTGTAAATGCAAGTCCTTCATTGGAATAGCTTTAGGTTCCCACAGCCCAGTGTTACGACATGTCTCTGTTCCTTCAGCCATAATTTCAACAGTTCCCTTTTTAACATTGCCATATAGTGCACAGCTTCAGTTTGCACAACCTGGATCACAGCAGCTCTGAGTTCCCACAGTCTGATATTACAGCAGTTCTGTGTTTTCAGTGCTTTATATTGCGACAGATCGGATTCTTCTATGATCTCATAGTCTTACATTACTACAGCTCTATGTTCCCAGAGCCCAAATACCTTGTAAGAGCTCTGTGTTCAGAAAGCCAGCCTTTTACAACAACAGCTGTGTTCTCTTGCAGTCTGTATTAACATTTTTTTTTGTTCACACAGCCCTATAATACAGCATCTCTGTGTTCACACAGCCCTGTTTAATCACAGGTCTGTGTTCATGCAGCTCTAGATTACATTAGCGATTATATTACCTCTGTATTCCTGTTCTATATCATAACATACCAGTGTTCTCACAACCTTACATTGCTACAGCTGAATGTTGACACAGCCCTATAACAGCTCTGTGTTAACACAACTTTGTATTTACAACAGTTCACTGAGTTCTCACAACCATACATTACGACAACTGTAACTTCCAACAGCCATATGCAACAGCTTTACAGATTGATCACACAGCCCTATATTACAACAGCTCTCTGTTTCCTGAGCCTTCTACAACTGCTCTATGTTTCCACAGCCCGGTATCACAACAGTTTATTTCACTGAATCCTGTGACAGGTCTTTGTTCCTATAGCTGTATGATACAACTGGTCTTTGTTCCACAGCCCAGTATTAAAATAGGTGGTTGTTCCACAACTGGTCTCTTTGTTCCCACAGCCCAGTATTAAAATAGCTGGTTGTTCTAACATCTCAGTATTACGACATCTGTATGTTGCCGCAGCTCTTCATTATTACAGCTCTGTGTTATCACATCCCTGTATTATCACAGATCTGTGTTCCCACAGCCATATGTTACAACAGCTTTTATGTTCTCACAGCCTGTATGACAACAGCTATACATTGCTAAAGCCATGCATTATAAACATTCAGTATTTCCATATTTCTGTCTTTCCGTAGACTCAAGCACTCACAATTCTTGAATTTTTGTTTAAACTGAAAACGCAGAAATGTGATGGATCCAGCATAGTTTTTACTTGTGTTTCTGGTCACGTTGGCATTTAAGGCAGTGAGATGGCTGACCAAATTTCCAAGAATGCTGCAGTAAAAAAAAAGAGTGTGTCGATTCTCTATCCTTGACTCTCATCTAAAACCCAGAGTTCAGGCTTTCGTCAAAGATCTCTGGTAGTAGGGCGGAAACATGCTGATCGATAACAAAGTGTTTGAAATCGGTCCAAACCTTAAAGAATGTGTACTGTCTGCCACTGGTGACTGTAAAGAAGAAACTTTTGTGCTGATTACACACACGGCCAGTTTTTATGCTTGCTTGTATAGAGATATTTTAAGAGATGAGGAAGTTCCATGGCATGTTCCATGTGATGTTCCACTTGATATAGAACATGTTCTTTGAGGGATATGAGCACTTTACCTCAGACGACATGCAAACCCTGTTCAGAGATGTTCCACCAGATGTGATTTTTTAGTTCCTGAAAGAGATAGATATTGTGAATCTGATGTAAGATTTTAAGGAAGAAAGATGGTATGTGTTACAAATTACATTTTCTTTCTAAACAAAGGGTGAAAGGAATTGACTTTGACACGGTGACAGACATGTTGTGGCAATTATGTCCATTGGGCTGTAATCAACATGAAGTCAATCCACGGCCCTGTTTTGCATCAGCTCTATGTTCCCTCTACCCTACACTTTTTTTTTTTTTTTTTTTTTTTAAGAAATTTTAAACATTGTTTTTTTTTCTTTCTTATTTTGTATGCATCCTTTGTGTCTGTGTGACACTACACATTTCTGGTCCCCCATGTACACCCCCACACTGACAGGTTCTGTTGCCACCACTGCATTGACAGTTCAGAGAGAAGCAATCAACTAGCAGGCTGTCCGCCAAACCACTGAAGGAGACGCTGCACCCCCTGTTGAGCCTTCTTACTGTTGACAATAACTTCATTGTTGTGTAAATTACTTTACATGGCTGTACTTTGTGCTTCCTTTTCTATGTACATCCTGATGTCAACCACCTGCAGTGTGTGGGTCAGGAAATTTGAGCAAGTCTCAGATGTGTACCAGCCACCATGGTGAAGTGGTTAGCGTCGCAGACTCCTGGCTGGGAGGTCGTGGGTTCAATTCCCATCAGAGTCATGTGGGATTTTTCTGCCCTGACCGCCTCCTACCCAAAGTTGAGTTTGCCACAGGCTCAGTTGGGAAGACTGGGACCACACAGTTGAGTTTCATTCACTTAATGGATGCGTCTCTGAGAATGTTGCTTAAATTTTCTGACCAACACTGCTGGTGTCTCTGTATCTCTTGGGCCTGGTTGACGCCAGGATATATTATGAAAGGAAGCATAGAGTACAGCCCTGTTATGTAGTCTGAGACCGAAATGGAAATCCGTGTCATCGTCGTTCTCATCGATCAGCGTAAAGAGAAAATCTCAATTTCTGTGGCCCTTCATGCATGCCCTGCTCTCATGGGGACCTCAGTTTTGATGTTCTCTTCACATCTGTGGCCTGGGTTTGGTTCCGTCAGGGTCACCGGTATCGGCGAGCCCATGGGGGCTGTTGCTGGACAGATGTGATGGCGCCCTCTGGAGGGAGAGCTCACTCACGCTGGCTCCACGACTAAGCAATTGTTGTCAGTAGGGACTTTTAGTAGGTGTGTCCTGCGTATGTTGGATCATAAACAGGCACCACTGAACACCAGTGAAGTGATTCGGCAGTAGTGCAGTGTCTCCTCCGGTGGGTCTCTTGATGACTTGATATTGATTGCTGCCTGTGGATTGCTGGTGCCACGGCGGGCCCGACAGGGCTGTGGCTGGGTGTCGGAATGAGCGTTGTGCATGCACTCCCTCTGTGGAAGCACAGTTGTGGGGCAGCAAAAAAAAAAAAAAAAAAAAAAAAAGTCTCAGATGTGTATTCGTTAGATGGATAGAACTTAACTGTGTACTTTCTATTTTCCTGTATGGACCCAAAAACACATTCAGCAGCTTTAGTTATCAAGCTAGAAAATCTGAAATTATCTGCTTCTCTTTGAACCCCAAACCTTGCAGCTCATGACACTAATAACTACTTGCAGCCCATCGTTTTTTGTTGGCAGGATGTGCAAGTGACATGGAATACTACAGACCCTGACTTCACGCCATGCTTCCAGAAAACCGTACTGCCATGGACCCCAGTTGCCTTTCTCCTCTTGCTAACCCCATACAAACTGTACGCTCTCTGCCACAGGAAGGACCGCCTCATCAGCTGGAATTGGCTCAGCGGTTCCAAACTGGTATTGAGTTCGCACGCATGAAAGAAAGTAGTCCTCACTGGATTTAAAAATGAATGAAGCACACATCAAGTTGTAAATATTTAAACCCTTCATTAGTTGGAAGTAAGGAATCAGAAAAGCCCATTTACATATTGGAATCATTTGTTCAATTTTTATTCCTTGTTTGTTTTGACTAGTAATGTGCTACCCCGAAGACGGAGTATTGCTGCCTTAATGGCGGGGATAAAAAATGGTCATGCACCTAAAACTCCACTCCCTTTGTTGAGCAGATGGGATTAATACCTGCCTGTCTGTAATAGGGAGTGTCCGCAGGAGTGTCAACCTGCATATGCAGAAGAAGAAGAAGAAGACTAGTAGTGTACAGCTGATGGTTTGGTCTACGCTTAGTATCAAATGGAAATATGCCATCAATAATTCTCTGGTATTCTCACACCACTAAGGGCACCTAAACAAAATCCAGTAGTCCCCCAATGCAGCCAGCAAAAGGTAGAAAAGATAAGCAGAAGAAACTACTGTTAGGAAATAAGTTGCACAAAACACAGAACTAACAAGTAAAAAGTAATCCATATAATAGGAAATCTTTGAGTCTATGCTTGAGGATCCATCAGAGATGCAAGGGAGGTCAAAAGATGCCAACACTTAGAGTGGTCACTTAGAATGTTTAGTAATCCATGCGTTGTCAGTCATATCAGTGTTGACAGCAGCTGCAAGTTACAGAGTGCAGCTTATTCCTGGATCTTTTAAGAGAGGTAGTCTGTTGAATGGCCAAACAATGATATGCTAAACAAATGAACAGTAGGGAAGACTGTTAAAAAGATGAGTCTTTCATAGTTATCAACATCTTGTGGATTTCGCACACCCTCCTTGGGCATATAAACAGGCTCACAAAGACACTGCCCTCTGAACCTCTTTCCCATCGACTAACGCCATTCTCATTCTTTCCCATCTCACTATTCATCCTCACAAAGAAAAGTAGAAAAAGATTATGCTTAGTATGGAGTGATTAATTATTGTTTGATGTTTTGCTGGCAACATTCCCAAGAAAAAAACAACATGCTATGAGCAAAGCATTTAAGTTTGCTTATTTTGCCCCCCTTAATTTCTTCTCTTCATTTCTGTTTTTTTTTTTTTTTTTTTCATGGTTGGTCTTTAATCATAGTCTCGCATAAAATTTTCCCAATGTCTAGCTCACATGTTCATTGAGATTTGTGTTTGCATTGTCATACTTGCGATCATTAAGCTATGATGTTTATATTATAGTCCAGCTGACCAATGATGCTGAGACCACATTAGGGCTGACATGAATGTGTGTATGCACATACAAATGCACATGCATGCTCGCACACAGGAAAGCACACACACACACACACACACACACACACACACACACACACACACACACACACACACACACACACACACACACACACACACACACACACACACACACACGCACGCACACACAGTGAGAGAGAGAGAGCGAAGAGATAGATAACGATAGTAGAAAATAGAGAAAGACTGTATAAAACATTCAAGAAGACAAATGTTTTTCCTCATCAGAAACAGGGTCTTTCTTTGTCTAGTCCCAGGGACTAGAGGGATTTTTGTGGTAAAGGTAATGATTCATTTTCTTCGAGTTATTGAAATGTATGATATAATGTATCTCAAGGAATACAAGTCATTGCAAATACGGTTTGTTGATTTTTCTGCTTTGCCAGAAAAACAAGCTGGTTAAAGAATACGCATCTTAGATTTTCTTTTTTTTTTTTTTTAACTAAATTTAACATCTGTAAGCATCAGTTGGTTAGAAAAATGCCAAGGAAGAGAGGCATCAGTAGCACTTAAAGGAAAAAAAAAAAATGAAAAGTGCTCCATGACCTGCATGCAACAGAGACATTAGAAAAAAGAAAAATCAGGTGTGTATTGATGGGCTTATGTGTACATATTTATACATGCAAATGTAGTCAGAGAATGTGTGAATGGGCACTTGCTGTTCGACCAAGCTTTACACTGAAGCTTTGGGGGAAAAGAAAGATGTGATATTGGGTGTGCAGGCTGTGTCTGGTTTGATAGCAGCAGTCCTGGCAGTGCAGTGTATAGCAGCTGTTGTGGAGTACTCCAAGGGCGTTACCATTCCTCCTGTTGATTTCATCTCTCCATTGATACAGATTCTGGGCATCGTAAGTCATTTGTTAATACTCACTAGCTTGATTCATGGTATGTTTGGACAGACTTTTTAAGAAAACGTATGCATATATTTTCTTATAGGAATATGTGTGTGTAAGATTGGACAAGGTTTCATTTTACTGTGTCTGAAAATGTTATGTGCCACACTGATGTCATGGTATTCTGGACATTATCAGATTTCATTTTCCATATTTGATAATACGTGACCACAGATTCTTTCAGCTATATTTGATCAGTGCATGATCACATTTGTTACATCCAGTTACGTATTATGACAAACAGTGCAAGCAATTTCTTCTGTTCATGTAGTAACACAGTGGAGACTGCTTAACAGAATTTTCATGGGACAAGAGAAAGTTCTTTTGGTGGTAACCGACAATCGTGCCAAACAATCTCAAAAAGTCTGTGGAAGCTGGGATAATGTTACGTGAATATGAGACAGTCATCAAAGTAAGAAGGTCACAGTAAGCATGAACCTGACCCAATTCTTCAACATGGTGTGGTCTCAAAACTTTGTGGATGTGGTCTAGTGTATATGGATTAGTCCCCACGTGGTGATGCCCTGATGAAACTGAACGGAAACTTCATCTGTAAAAACACAAAGCCAGATGAGAAAGATATTTCTGCGAAAGTCAGAACTTATGTTTACTTCTGTTTATAATGAAAGATAAAAGATAATCATTAGAGTGGTAGTCACAGAAGCTAATTTGTCAATCATTAGAGACTTTATGACTGTGAGCAGTTCCTGCATGACTGTGAAGGCTTGAATTCCAGTCTCCTTGTCATTGGTACTGCAGTTATGGCATTTGACTGAGTGTGCTTTCGACAGTTGTCATGAAAGTGCTATATCCAAGATTGGCCAGACTGGTGAGACTGTTCTTTTCCCAATATTTGTATCAGCTGCGACTGCCATTTTTGCCTGAGAGCTTTGCATGGCTGCTTACTTGCTCCTGCAGAAGCTCCAAGTGCAGCCTCAAAGCCAACAGTATCACAGAACACAACGCAGTAACCATATGTGAAGTAATGTGTCAGAAAAAGAGAAAAGCAACTACCATTATGCTATTTGATTGTAGAATATCTTCAGGAGAAAAGGTTGCTGTGTTTCATGTGAAAATAATAATGAGAAAACTGCTCTGTTTTTCATCTTTGTGTAAGATCAGTCTTGAAAACTGACACTGTTTTTCATTGGTGTAAAACAGGTCAGTGATTGGAAACTTCCACTGTTTTTCATTTTGCTTTAAGCAGATCAGTAATGGAAACTTGCTGTACTTTTCATCTTGATGTAAATCATAGCAATGATAGGGAAAACTTGGACTTTTCATCTTTGGATTAATGGTAAGAAACACTGGGTTTTCTTTGTCTTCCTGTTAAATACATTAATTATGGATAACATAACTGCTTTTTATCTCTGTCACTGTGTTAAATACTGTTCATCAATGATAGAAGATTTTTGATGTTATTGTTGTACAGGACTGCAAATTTCCATGTTGTTTCCTGAAGTTTGTGTTAGAATTAGTTGCATTATTATCATTTATTTTGTAGACTTAACTGTGTATGATGATTGTAAATTTGGTCAGTTATATTAGATGATGTGTATGAAACAGAGATTTATCTATTTCTGTCTTAAAATCTCTGATGCTTACAAAACATTATAACCTGTCATTTGCTTTTCTTTCTGTAGCCATATTACTCAATTCAGTGAAGGAAATTTACCCTGCTACTATAAATAAAGGTCACTTTATGTAGTGTCACATCCAAAATAATTTTTCTGGCTTTAACAGTTACAGGGAAGCATGTCAAAATACTTATATATATAAACAAAAGTTAAAAGTAAGGTAAAAGTAGTTGGTTATAAGAAAATGATTATCGGGGTATAGGAATGATGTTATACATTTGTGAATTAAAAAGAAGTCTAAATCTAAGAGTATTCATAGGAGCCAAGAAACTAGCTCTAGACATGAACCTGTTCAGTGATTTCATTTGTAACTTACAAGGGGCAGATCACTTCGTCTACAGGACGGGTGTGATTACCATTTAAAGGTAAAGGAATACACAGTGTGTGTGTGTGTGTGTGTGGTCTTGTATTGCATTCAGTTGCCAGAAGTACATTCTCAGTGAATCCTAGTTTTGAAATAGTGTGCTTTTTTTTTTCCTTTTACATGTGTTGGACTTTTAGGGCTGGTTTTTAAGACTTATTTTAACAGTGGCATTGAAATGATTGTTTTTACCTTTGTTGCTAAGAAAGAGAAATTAAAGCATCGATTGCTAGCATAGTCAGACAAGGATACAACAAATAGGTTGGTACATCCTTCTTGACAACGCTGCTTTTGTTTTGTATGAAAACATTGGTTCTGTTGGACTATGTGATGGATCAGCCTCGGGGCTGTTTGTGAGTGAACATCATGCATGTGACCTCTCTCTTTTTTTCTTTATGTAAAAGTTTCATTTAAAATTTTATGTCACACTGTTATGCTGTCTGGATTTAATCTTATTTCACCCCTCAAATTCATTATGTCAGAACTGACGCACATGCATGATATCCTGTAGATGACCATTTTTGAAGCATGGATAATCTTTGTCCACAGAGGAGAGATTCCATTTAATCCTAATGTGTGTGTTTATGTGTGCATGCGCCTGCGCAGATGTGTGTGTGTGCATACGCCTACGCAGAGGTGTGTGTGTGGGCCTGGGCCTGTGCAGGTGTGTGTGTGTGTGTGTGTGTGTGTACATATGCATGCATATTTGCCTGTACGCTGGTGTCTCCTGACTATTCAGATTGTAGTGTATGCATAGTCAGCAGCCTGTGTTTGCTTACAGTTGTAAATATAACTTTGTGATTTTTACTCAGGTGCTGGCAGTCATTTTTCATCTGTTTGGACCGAAGAAAGGTGTCCAGACATCAGGATCGCTGCTTATTTTTTGGCTTCTACAACTGATCATGGGTATTATCATCCTACAATCCAAGATCAGACAGGCTGTTTTGATGGTCAGTGTTTGTCGAGTCTCTTTAATCTCTTTATAGTATGTATTGTGTTTTTGTTCATTCTTACAGAAGGGCATCTAATATGATTTCTCCAGGAAGCTCGTGAAATGAATAAGTTAAAAGATTATTAGCAGTATGAAATGATGTATTGTGAGTTGTTATGCATTTGTCACACATAAAATGCAGACATGGATCAATGGAACTTGTGCATGTTCTGAACACAAAGAGAATTTTGTATTGACTTTTTCCTGTTTCTTTTTTTTTTTTTTTTCTTTAAGCATAAGGTAGCATAGAGGGTTAGAAAATTCTCATCTGTTCTTATCCAGAAAGCACTGTTGGGGTTCAAACAATGGGTTTTATAGAAAGCAGAGTCACTGTTATGAGACTGTTGTACTGATGTTGTGAACTTTGAAATTCTGCATTTTGTATCATAGGCATGGAGTGGACAGTTACATTCAATGTTTTGCTATCATGTCTATCTTGTTCACTTTCAGTTTTATATATATATATATATAACTATAGTAATTACAAGGACTTCCCACATTTAACACTTACATCACCTCCATTGTGTGGACTTGATCATAAGAACTTTTACTTGCAACATTTTGCATCAAACTGATCATCTCACGTGAACTTTCACATTCAGTGGTTGATATCACATTCATCTTGTGGAGTTTCAAATTCAGTGATTTGGTGATACAGTTATCTTATGGACTTTAACATTTTGCGAACACAAGCATCATGTAAACTCTCAAAATATGAAAAAGAATTGCCACATTACTCATCACATGGACTTTCATGTTCTACATTTTACAATGTTTTGCATCATGTGGATTTTCAGACTTGGCTGTACATGCATTATGTTGCCTTCTAAAGTCAGCATGTTGTTACTTCCATGGTGGGGACTTTCTGACTTGGCTGTACATGCATTATGTTGCCTTCTGAAGTCAGCATGTTGTTACTTCCATGGTGGGGGACTTTCAGACTTGGCTGTACATGCATTATGTCGCCTTCTTCTAAGTCAGCATGTTGTTACTTCCATGGTGGGGACTTTCTGACTTGGCTGTACATGCATTATGTCGCCTTCTAAAGTCAGCATGTTGTTTACTTCCATGGTGGGGACTTTCTGACTTGGCTGTACATGCATTATGTTGCCTTCTGAAGTCAGCATGTTGTTACTCCCATGTGGGGATGTTCAGACTTGGCTGTACATGCATTATGTCGCTTTCTAAAGTCAGCATGTTGTTACTTCCATGGTGGGGACTTTCTGACAGACTTATAAATCTTGCTGTAACTTAGAGTTTGTTGGTTTTTTTAGTTCAAAATGTTGCATCACGTTCATTACATGGACTTTACTATTCATCCTTTTTCAGTTAATGCATCATGCTGATTTTTAGATTCAAGATTTTGCTATCACATCTATTGTGTGGGCTTTTATATTAAAAAAAATGTTTTATGGTCCAACCTTCTGTTTTGAAGTGTTGGTTTACTACCTGTATAGTGATTTCAGCTGTCTTTGTATTTTTATGATTGTCCTTCTACTTACTTTCATACCTTATGCTTCAGGTGACAGAGAATGTGTACATGTGTGTGTGTGTGTGTGTGTGTGTGTTTCAAGTACATGTATTTTATTTTGCATAGTGGAAGAACTTGAACTGATAGTTCTGTGCCTTCAGATTAACATTTTATTACATTAATGTTCTTTTTCTCTTTCGCCATTCTGTGTTTACATTTGAATTTTACAGATTTGGAATGTGTGGGGTTTTTGCATTCTTTTTCAGCAGCAAATCAGTGTGTTTCAGTTGTTACACTCTTTTTTGATCTGAAAGTTTCTAGACGTGTATTTGATTTTTTTTTTGTTGTTCCAGGGAAATGTGGAGGAGAAGCTGATCTTTGTTACCTTTGTTGTATACTTTGTTTTGATCTTGGTCTCCTTCGTCCTTTCCGCTTTGGTTGATCGACCACCTCAGTTTGAAGAAGTCCAGCAAGACACGGTAAAGAGTTATAGTTTTGTTTCAAAATGTCATGTCTTTAGTTTGTACATTACTGATTATATGAATTATGTTTTGTTGCTCACGACTTAGGTCAGGAGTTGTAATTTGTTTTCAAAATGTCATGTCTTCTGTTTGCGCATTACTGATAATATAAATTTTGTTGCTCACGACTGATCCTTTGAGTTGAGAGCACCTTTAGCATGATCCATTTCAGCCTGATGAGTGGGTGTGATTGTGACGGACAAAAAGAGATGTTTGAACTGCAGTAACAATCCAAGGGGAAAGCTGGAAGCACTGCATTCAGACACTGAAGATGAGTCAGCTGGTTAGTTTAATATTTGAGGCTGATCTGTGGATTTCTGTTAGACGAAAAATGATGACTAGCACAAAAGAAATGAAGAAAAGGGCAAGTTGACAAGACTTTTGTGGAGTACATCTGAAAGAGTCATGAAGAGGTTTTGTAGACTATTCATTAGTTAGAATATGATCTTGAATTAATGTGTAGTTTATTATTGCTTTGATGGAAGTTGTTGTATTCCCATTATTTAGATCTGAGGCTATCCAAGGGGAATTAGAAAAAAAAAAAAAGGCAGAAATGGAATCACTTTCAGATCCTGCTTACTACGGTCCAGCGGGAAAGTTATTTTTAAGACGCCATGAAAGGTCGTTTCCTTTGCAGCCTTTCTTTCTATGCACAGAGCTTTATCTTTCATCACAACATGATGCTGCAAGTCACCACGCTCGCCAGAGTTGAGATGGTTTTGGTGTAGCTTCATACTTGCACACAGAAAACAGATGGCTGTATTATTCCACTGCTTTCCCTTGTTTGGAAAGTTTTCTTGCAGCTATCAGACAAAGAAAACTCTTGATGTGGATCATTGCAATGTGCCTGAGTTTAAATTTTAGCAACCTGCACAGAGACTGATGTGTTGAAGTTATAGCTAGGACAGAACGCTGAATTTCTGTTATGTTAATGATAATAATAACGATTATTTATGGTACTTAATCTTACATCATAAGCCCTAAGCACTTACAAATACATAAAAGGTTAAAGAAGACAAAAATGAACCAATAAGAAGATGAATATTGCATTAAGTACCATGCATCACCAAACAAAGGTGCACACACACACACACACACACACACACACACACACACACACACACACACACACACACTCACTCACTCACAAAACACTTGATCCCACACACACTGTCGCACAACAATGGACACAACAGCATGCGTGCGCACACATGCACGCACGCCCACACACACACACAAACACTCACACACTCGCTTAAACACACACAAACTCACACACACACACATGCACATGCACACACACACACACACACACACACACACACACACACACACACACACACACACACACATATGCCACACACACACATGCATGCATGCACACACACACACACGCACACACACACACACACACACACACACACACACACACACACACACACACACACACACACTAGTCGCAGAATCAGTTTGATGGGAAGGGGAAGAAAGAACTGCTATTGATAGGTGAAGAGGGTTGTTTTAAAACATGTTTTGAAGGGAGACAAAAAGTTTGAACTGTACAAAGATATTGGGAATTTATTCCAAGAAACCGGACCCTGAAAAGAAAAAGAACGATTACCTCAGGTTTTAGTTCAAAATGAGGGATTTTGAGCAGTGTGTTGTCGGTAGAAGAACGCAGCTGCCTAGAAATAGCACAGAGATGAAGGAGATCAAAAAGGTAGGAAGGAGCTAAGCCATTCAAAGATTTAAAGCAGAGTAAGGACAGTTTGTAGTCTATTCGTTTTTCAACCGGCAGCCAGTGAAGGGAAAGAAATAAGGGAGTAACATGAGAAGATCTGGGTTGTATGAGAATCAAACCAGCAGCATTGTTTTGTACTTTCTGGGGACAACTTAGAAGATTCTGGGGACAGCCAGCTAGAAGAGAATTACTGTAATCAAGTCTAGATAGAATGGAGGCAGAACAAGGGGTTTTGTGGCGTCAACACAGAGAAGATGTCGCACAGAATCAATATGACGAAGCTCAGAGTAACAGACACAGCAGACTGGAAACATGTTGATGGAAGGAAAATGCTGAGTCAAAGGGTAACACCTAAATTCTGTGCGATGAAGATGTCTGAATAAGGGAATTTTCCAAGTTGATAGAGTTTGGGATACAGTCAGATGAAAGAAGTCTTTTGGGTGCAAAGAAGATCATTTCAGTTTTTTTCATTGTTGAGCTGAAGTTTGTTAACTGTCATCCATGATTTTTTGTCCATGATACACGACTGTGTGCTTTGGATTGCAGAAGGCAGCTGAGAGATATTGCTGGATATGTAAATTTGATTGTCGACTGAAAAGCAGTGGTGAGACAGGCTGTGATGGGCAACAATGTCGGATAGGATGGGTGTACAGTACGAAAAGGAGGGGGCCAAGACAGGCAGGCAGGTTGAGAGGAGAAACCATTAACAGAGACAAGCTGAGTTTGATGAGATTGATAAGACTGCAACCATGACAGTGCTGTATCAGAAATACCAAAAGTTTTGAGCAAAGGAGACAAAAGCATTGAGTGATCACTAGTGTCAAAAGCAGCAGGTAAGTCAAGAAGAGAGAGCAGAGATACATGATTATCATCGAGGGTCAATAAGAGATGGTTCACAATTTTCAGGAGAGCAGTTTCTGTACTGTGGCCAGAGTGGTAAACAGACTGTAAAGGGTAGAGGAGGTTGTAGCAGTGTGGGTGATTATGAAATTGAAGAAGGACAATCTTTTCAATGAGTTTAGAAAAATGGTAAATTAGAGACAGGCTTGTAGTTTTTAAGACTGTCAGCATCAAGCGAGGGTTTCTTAAGTAAAGGTCTAACAACTGCAGTTTTGAATACAGAAGGAAATCAGGCTGAGCTTAGGGATTCATTCACATTTGTGGTAATTGTTATGTATAGGTGAGCTTCAGTCCGTGGGAAACTGCGCAGGCCGCTAGCTTGAATGTTACTTTATACAGAATGAAGGCAATTACTTTGATAGTCTGTCAGACTTGTGATTGGTGTGGGATTTGACATTGTGTGTATGACAGAGGAACATATCTTTCTTTTTTTTTTTTAACAGTTCCCAGTCCTTTGGTGACTGGACCATCAGTGATTATATCAATATTTTCTTTTTTTGCCAATTTTTTTCCACCACCATCTGAATTCCTGCGTTGGTTTTGCCTTTTTGCAATTCTTGAATATGTCTCTCAAGCTCTGGTGTGCTGACAGTGTGAAAGAGTTGTTTGAAATGGTCAGGACACCTCTCCATTCCTTAGTTTTTATTTTGACTTCTGATAACTTGCACATGTGCTGTATGCTCTGTTCTGCCTGTAGATGTTCATTGACGGCAACGGTTCTTGCTCAGACTTAAACACATACGTGCATGCACGCACACACACACACACACACTCATTATGATAGTGGTGCATTTAATTCATATATCAGTTATCTGCTAAATTTGGTCCATGAGATACAGTCCCTATTTCTTTTCCCTTTTTATTTTCACTGATCTAGACATGGCTTGCAGATGTGATGTAGTCCACTCACAGTGACGGCCCCTTGATAAAACAATCTTGTTACTTTAGAACTTTTGAAGCAGTTCCTCCCTCTGTGCTTTTTCAGAGCCTTTATGGATGTTTTTCCATGCAACCTTTCTTTTAACCAACAGAGCTCTATCATTCACCACATCAGGGCATTGCAAGTCACCATGCTGACCAGAGTACATTTTGGTGCGGCTTCAAGCTTGCATACATAAAACAGGTGGCTGTAATACGCTGTTTTCCTTGGTTTGGAAAGCTTTCTTGCAGCTGTCTGACAGAAACTGTTGATACCATGGCGGAATGCTAATGGATGATGTGAACGTGATTTATACATGGGATGCAACCAACTGAAAAGTCACAAAAAAAGTTGAATTTGATGAACTTCTTGAGATTGCAGCACAGATTTTACACAGTTCTTTTTTTTTAAACAATTTTTAGCTGAAGCTGATAACAGTTATCTTAACCTTCAAGTGCCAGCTAACTTCAAAGCAAACTGTACCAGACAATTAGATCAATTTTCTGGAGCATTAGTCTGGGATATTGTTTTTGTTTTGTTGGGGTTTTTTTTTTTCATTTTTAAGTAACCCTGGACCTGCAGGACTGAAACACCGAAATTTGCATATGAATGTAGTGGATGTGTTTTGATGTGCATGTGTCTGTTTTTTGTGTTGTTGATGTTTTGTGACTGACCACAGCGGTCACTGGCTAGCATTATGAAGGCTCAGGATAACAACACTAACTTACTACATTTGGGTCATCTGAGTCATTGTCACTGAACTGGAATTTCAGTCACATTCAAGTATTTGTTTACATATGTATTCTTCTTGTGTCTTGGGCATACCACAAATCACCTAGTTTTTCTACATTGACATGGTCTTCAACCTGAGGAAAGTGGTTAATTAGTGGAAGAAAGAGAAATACCGTGAATTCATTGATAATCCAGAAACTGGACGAAGAAGCAGTGATGCATGAAATGTTTTGGAGACTGCAACCATCAGATTGGTTATGTTGATGGGAAAACAGTCGGATGAAATAAACCACCAAATGAATCGCTGTGGGAGCTGAAGAGTGCAAAAGAGAGATGGTTGGTGTGCAGTGAGAAAATTCACCACTTGTCCTCTAGATAAAAAAAAAAAAGAATGCGTTTTTATCAGACCACATGAACAGTTAAACCATATTGTACGAAAGATTGATAGGAAGTATACAAGTGAAATAGTATCAGTGTTTTAACTGAGGGGTAATGAACTGAGTGTATGGAAAAAATTGAGACCATGTTTGGAAAAGAAAGTGTAGTTGTAAATATGTTGTTTGTTATGAAATGTTACAGTTTGTTTTTGAGTGCTTGTAAGATCTCGTTCATATGAGTAATAATACTTTCTACACTGTGATTATTTTGTTGATACTATTGATGAATATCGATGCAGTGCAGTTTGTGTGTGTATGTGCGCAAGAGTCTGTGTGTGTGTGCGTGCACGCATGCATGTGTGCATGTGTATATGATGCATGCATGTGTATATGTGTATGTACACACGTATGCACACAAAGTCAGCATCCATTTTCGATGATGCCTAACTATGCTGGTTAATCCGATGGCATTTGGTGTTATCCCTTTGGCCAGTAGAAACGTTCAGGCAAAGGCTTGGAGCCTCACTTATCCGCAAAATGTAGTGGTGTAATTGACGTTGGTTTTATTTTTCATCATATGGGATACTCTTTGTATTCTTACAGTTGAATAAAAAAAAAAACACCTAAAACCAACCTTCCAAAGCACAGGAAGTGTACAGATTACAGCAAATAAGCTTCATATCTTTTGTCAGCAAGTGGTGCCTGTTCCATGTAAAGGACGTTTGTTATTGATTTGGTTTATTTTTATTTATTTTCTTTTTAAGTCTGGAAAGTGTGATTTCAGGGGGTGAGTAACTCATTTTGACGTTAGCTATTTGTGTTAACATAGGTTTGTTTATCTACAGAGAGATACAAGGTTGAACATTAATTAAATTTTCCCAGAATTCTTGTTCAATGTCAACAGAGTGATCAGTCTTGATCAGTTGCAACATTGATTTTTTTTCATCTAGCTAACCTTAATTTCTGTGGATTGTTGACATTTTTTTTTTTTTTAGATGGGTAATCCAGTTTGATGCTACAGTAGGCGGTATTTGACATATGAAAATAGGAAGATGAAAATCTTGTGACACTTGATTTTGTCATACAATGCACAAAAAGAAAGTTTAGCTCATGTTTATTTTAAAATTTTCCATTTAGCTCATGTTTCTTTCTAAAATTTGTATATTTTTCTCTTACTAGTTGCTTCTTAGCTTTAGTCAATATGTAGAAGTATTTGGTTTATTTATAGCAAAATGAACTATCATTTGAAATGGCTCTTAAGCCTATCTGACTGGTCACGATAGCAAGACACATGCTCATCAGAGCCAGTCTTTGATGTGGTTTCAAACTTGCTAACAGAAAAAAAGAATACTTGCTGAGATGATGTTTTTCCTGCTAAGCCTAAGAGAGCTTCTATGCAGCTATCTGATAAAACTTTGAAAATTGAAAATCTTCTTTTCATGAGACATGGATTTAGGTAACTTATTGTATGGTGTTGAAATATTAAGGCTCTGCAAGATAGGAAAGTGAAAATATCCCCAAAATTGTTCTACACATGGATTTAAGTTGAATTTGTTCGTACATGGAACAAGATTGAAGAGAAAATACATACAGATAGACAGCATATGGCATTAGACATGGAGCAGTGCTGGACATTTTACGGTACTATAGTTTACTTGTTACTGAGTCATGAATTACAATAAACCCCAAAACACAGATTTTCATACTTGCATATATGCATAAGTAAGTCAAAGTCATATATGCATGAAGACACAGCACGCTCTTTACTCTATTTACATATTCCAAGATCTTTCCAGATGTGGTTGTCATTGACTCCCAGTTGGCCCAACTTGGTCAAGTCATTTCAGCATTTGACACCTGACTCTGCCAGTCTGTCCTCCCACCCCCCATCCCGCAAACCTCTCTCACCATCCGGTCTTTAGATGTATGATGTTACAAGGGCTTGTCATAGTTTCCATGTGTGTCCATGCACTCTCAGACATACACATATGCATACAGATGCATTCCCACTTCCACGTGTGCACATACACATTCAACATAACATTCAAAGATTAAATTACCTGCAGAAGTGTTCAGAAACTCCATCTACACTTCAGAGCTCACAGTGTTGGTCATAGTATTTCAGATAGCCATGGAATCAACAGAAAGACTTCCTCATTCTCTCTGACTCCTTTCCTCTTTGGAGGCCATTGCTGGCCTTAGCGTAAAGCTTCTCAACTCCTCAACCCTGATTTTTAAGCTGTACGCTTCTCTGAAATCTGATGGTTATAACATAGTCTTTGCTCAGGCTCCTAGTCATATCACCGTCTGAAGCAATGAGATGACTGATTAACGCATCCAGAATGCCACAAATAAAGAATTGCGCATATTATCTGTCCCTCAGACCTGTGTTAAAGACCAAAAGTAACTGTACCTGAATTTGTTACGTGACAGTCACCATCTTGTACTACAAAGGGTCAAGAAAATGTGTCCTCTTCATCCTGTCCATCCTTTCCCTCCACCTCACACACATACACTTCATTCCTCCCCTTCCTTTTTTATTTATTTGGTCTTTTTTTTCTTTTTGCTGTCCCGTCTTCTGTGCCACCTCAGTGGCAATGTACCCATGCTGTTCATTCCAATCCCTCGTCCACAGCCCGGCCAGGCCATCCGCAACCCCGGCACTGGCAATAGACAGGGACGAATCAGTGTCAAGTCATCATGAGGCAACCCACAGAAGGAGACACTGCACTGCGACTGAGTCACCTTAGTGGTGCCTGTTCTGATCCAACATACCCAGGACACCACCTACTAAACCCCCTACTGTCAACAGTGATTGTTTAGGCGCGGAGCCAGCATGAGTGAGCTCCGTCCCCCGCCCCCCTTCCCCAGGAGGGTGTCACCATGTCCTCCCAATGACAACCCCCACGAATTTACTGATACCAGTGGCCCCCACAGAAGGCCAACCAAGGCAATAGACATGGAAATGATATCAAAACCGAGGTCACATAAGAGCAGTGCGTGAAGGGCCAGAGAATTCGAGACTTTTTTTTTATGCTGATTGATGAAGATGATGCTATGGATTTCCATTACAGTCTGAAACTGCGAAACAGGGCTGTACTCAGTGCTTACTTTCATAGTGTACCCCTTTTGTCAAATAGGCCCAAGAGACACAGACACCTGCAGTGTTTGTCAGGAAATTTGAGCAACGCTGTCAGAGAGGCATCCATTAAGTGGATTTAAACTTGACTGTATGGTCCCAGTCTTTCCAACTGAATCGGAAGCAAACTCAACTCTCTGGTAGGAGCCGGTTGGGGCAGAAAATACTACAAAATAAGTGGCTCTGATGGGAATCAAACCCACAACCTCCCAGCCGGGAGTCCACGACGCTGACCACTTTGCCACAGCAGCTGGTCTTTCCTCCCCAGCCTACCTTTCGTGCTGGCTCAAATTTCAAGCGACTGACATTGCAGCCATAATCTCATGGTAGAGTGAATGCTCAGTGTGATGGTCTCAGGTCAAGCATATTGTTATCAGTCTCAGGCAGCTTTAGAAATAAGAGTCAGTGAAAGTTAAATAGGAGAAGCCCAAGGTGATCTTTTGGCAAGTGCATGAATGTAGTTCTTACGAAGTGGTCTTTGGATTGGTACCTTAATTGTAGGTCAGTCTAGTCGGAAGATTCATCAGCACAATGAAGCCACCTAGTGGACGTTTGCATAATTATCATCACTTTGATATGGAGGTATGGCTGTATGTTTGCTTTTCATTGTGATTTTCAGGTATACAGTACTGCCTGATTCACTTCACTCTAAAAAAAAAAAAAAATCAAGAGCTTCAGTCGATTTCCTGTGTTCCTGACATTGTTTGAAAACTCATAATTGTGCATTATGTATTCCTTCATATATTTGTTTGCTATTCCGTTTTCTTTGGCTTCGTAAAAACATGTATGTAAAAAACTATGTTTTTAACCCAGGAAGTTAAGTGGAGGGAAAAGGTGGTGTGGGTGGAGAGGCGGAAGAGAACTGGCAGAAGGGGAGTATGGGATGGGTGAACAGAGAGGAGGGAGGCAGCAGTAATTTTGTCATTATTCAGCGAAAACACATAATGGAGGGAAAATGAAATTTCAGTGTAAAGACAAACTTGATGCATACCTTTTGGACTCCAGTTGATCTCTTTCAAGTCGGAATCACTCAAATTGATGTTGCGGAGAAGGGAAAAGCTTTGAAATGGATGGGAAAATTTCTTACCTCCCTCCATTGATCCATCACCAGGTTATTGCCCTGGACTCTAATCCCAGTATGTTCAGTAACTTCCCCAGAACTTTATGATCTGAACGTCAAAGAGGTCTTTAAACTAAAATTTTTTAAGATCTAATCATGCTGATGGTGTGTCATGATATACCACAGAAAACAGAAAGGAGGACATAAGGTGCCAGAACTACTTAGAGACTGGCTTCCATGTTGTTAATTTGTTGGGGTTTTTGTGGGTTGGAATTCTTTAAATTCTCCAAACCTTCAACTTCCAGTAAGGAAGAATTAAAAATAGATGAAGTTTACATTGTAAATCGCAATGGTTTGTCATAACATCTCTGACATATGAATTCAAGTAAAGTGACATTCAGTGCAAGTGATGAAAGAAGAGGAAAATTTAGCTGTCCTCTGATGCATGTTTGGTAGCAGACAAAAATAGTCTGCATCTTGCCCCAGTAATTTTTTTTTTCAACTCAGTTGCGGTTTGTCACCGGGAATGATTTCAACATTTAGTTATTCTGTTCAGTGGGGAGTCATGCAGTCATCCAAGGAAGCATATTAGGCTGTTTTGTATGTCAGTTGAGGAAGCGTTTGTAGTATTGTTATGAATTTGTTGCTTATTCAGAAAACAAAAACAACAAACAAAATCCAAACAAATCCAAAAACCTTGATATAGACTTCGCCAGACTTTGTTTTCATGGTATGTGCTTTAAGATATTTGTGTTATTTATTCTTCAGCCTCATAGTTCAGTAGACGCAGTCCTGTGATTTGTGTGCAAACTATTGTCCTTGAATAACAGTCTTTAGAACCAAGGATTGAAAGGAATAATCTCGCCTCTGCTAAAAAGGTGCAGCATATAAGTAGTTCTCAAGTGCTAATGCCTCTTTTGACGAAAAAGTCTTAAATTTACATTGTAAAGATATGCAGTGTAAGATAGTTTATGCCATTTTTGGGAAAGCAGCGGTTGTTATTTGTAGAACTGAAGATTGATTCAGTTTACAAACTTTTTGGGGGATGTCTCACCATGCAAGGTTTTTTGGTCTTTTTTTTTTTTTTTTTTTTTTCACCTCACATTCTTCATTTAAGACACACAGTATGTGAGCAAATAGAGAGTGCTTTTTTCTTTGAAAGCTTTCTTTTCCATTGAAGATTTAGGTGAAACTAATCATGGATGAACAGATATATTTTCCCTCCAAATACAAATGGTATGGAAGCCACAGGTATCGGTGTCTCAGTGGGGTGTATGTCATTGCAGAATCCCTGCCCTGAAGACACAGCCTCATTTTTGTCACGCATCACCTTCTGGTGGTTCACAAGGTAAGACCATTTTAACTTCTTTCACATCCTTGTGATACATGAACAATGCCGCCATGGAAACTATGATCTGTTGTCCAGAGTTGCAGTCATGGAAGGAGAGGGGTGGAGGGGGAGGAGGAGGAGAGAAAGAAACAACAACATGCGCTTGGAGTTTCAGAGTTTCGTTAGTGCCTTTCAGAATTTCTTCATTTACAAGATTGCATGAGAGTTGGAATACTGAGCAGATTTGGTGGTATTATCAGATAGCATTAACGCTGTGGTAATAGAAATGACTGTTTTTCAAGAATTTATGGTCCCTTTGTGTGTGTGAGTGAGTGTGTGTGTGTGAGAAAAGATGAGGAAAGTAGTTGTTGATTTGTATTAAAATTTAACAGTCAAATTGTATTAAGATGACCATGATGACAAAATTCTCCTCATTGTGTGTGTATTCCTTTGCATTGTTAGTATGGTCATAACGGGGTACAAGCGGGCCTTGGAACGGTCAGATCTGTGGTCCCTGAACAAAGAGGACACATCAGCATCTGTGAAAGAGATTTACGAAAAACACTGGACAGCTCAGGTCAACAAAATGAAAAGGTACATTTGAACTTTGTCTGAAAATTGTTTTTCCTTAGCAGTGGGCGTTGACAGGCCTCGCCAGTTCCAAACATTTGCACTTTTCTCTTTCTTCTTTTTTTGTTCTTAAACTTCAACTTCAGCTGCCCTGGCTCAGTTGCATAATTTGGGGTATTTTTTGTCTGAAAAATAGAATGGATTTTGAATGTTGCTTTTTAATTTTTTTTTCCATCTGAAAAATAGAAAGGATATTGAATGTGTAGGCATGGAACTAAGTTATTTGGACAGAACTGGATACAATCATTATATGAAATGGTAAATTCACACCTGAGTATGCTCAGATCTCACCTGTGTCTGTTTGTTTGATTATTTATTTGTCTGTCAGCATGATAAGACAAAAACTGGAACCCATTTTGACTAAACTTCTTCAGAAGATGGAGTGTTGCCCAAGTTTAAAACCATAAAATGTTGGGGGATCTGAAGATAGTGTGGAAACACATAAATGTGTTGTTCACTCTTAAAAACAAAAGAACACACACACACACACACACACACACACACACACACACACACACTTATACAATGCTTCTGCTGTGTATGGACATTGGCACCGACCATTTAAAAGTGTGAAAAAGTAACACTTCACATGTTGTGCATTCCCTTAACTGGGTTTTTGTAAGCTTTGTTTTGATTGGCCAGCTTTGACTAGTCCGAACGTGCCACATTTTAATGTCGGTGAGAACATGAACCGTCGGTAAGCTTTTTTTTTTTTTTTTTTTTTAATTTTTTTTTTTTTTTATAATGAGGTTTCCTTTACACTTCCCTGAAATGTTCATGCAGGTTGAGATCTGCCAGAGGGGATCCAGGATTGTTCGGCAGGATTATAGCAGATCTTAGTCCACAAAAATCAGTTCACTGATTTTAACAAAAAATTTGGTGGAAAAATAGACTATGATTCAAGAAAAAGCTGTCCAATTTTTGTGCAGATACCATGGTGCAGATCGAGATCAGGATCTGTACGCATTGTAGACAAGATTATTAAAATTTCCAACTGAACATGAATACTGTTAAGTTACTGTTATGAAGTGATAATTATCTGCAAATTATATGCTTTCATGGCATGTTAGAACTTTTAGGTGATATAGACATTTACCTTTCATATTTTGCATGTTCTCTGAAGAAAAGGTACATATGAAGTATTGCCTTCACTTCACAACAGCTGTAAGTTCTCCATTTTGTCTTCAGTCATAAACTTGACTGAAAGGATGGATTCAAGATTCATGTTGGTGGAGGTCTTAGCTGTCCCAGATTTTCATCTGCAATCTAGAAATGTATGTAAAGAAGCTAAAAGAAAAAGAAAAATAGCTGCTGATTAAAAAGGCATCAGGTCACAAAAACAAATACTGAATCACACTATTTCATGTCAAATGAAACAGTGATACAGAATCTACCAAACAAATATCTGTTTTTATGTTCCTACAACAACTGAATATATGCTATTTTGTTCAAACATACCAAAATTTAGCATCAAAATAAAATCAGCTAAACAAGTGTCTGTTTCTACTTTAACTGAACATACATTATTTTGTTCAAACTTACCATACTTTACTGCCTGTCAATGCACACCAACAACAGCCAAAATAGAGCTTGATTTCCTCCAAAACATGCTCAAAAAGTTATTCATGTAAAAGCAGAATCACTGCTTTCAAGGTACCAGGGAAACAACAGCTAAGAATGTGAATGACCATCCTCATACCATTCTTATGTGAAGTCCTATTTTGATCACCTTTACCATGAAAATAAAAATGTGAATTCTGCCAGACATGAATGTAGGGAACAGCTCAAAGCAGGTATATGCCAGATATGTTGATTCAGCATTGATTTAGTTGATATCATTCAGAGTTTGAAATATTTGTCTTGATTTTCATTTGACAGTATTACTGCATATTTAAGATGTGAACTGTGCATTACATGTATGTACAAGCAGCTGCAAAGTCTTGTTCTTATGTGTTAGGGATTTTGATCACTTGCAGAAATATTGTATTTTAGATTTACTATCCAGATGTGAGTAGAACTTCGCAGAGTGGAAATTATCATCTGATGACTGGAGATGATTTTTTTTCATCATTTTGAATTTCAGGTTCCCATTGTATTAATGTTTCACAAATTTGTGTTTAGAATGGTTATAAAAACATAGCAGCTGCTGTCTTTTCCCTCTCTCTCCATCTTCTCAGACGTTTTATTTTTATTATTATTTTTTTTTTTAATCTGTGGTCTTTGTCCAACAGGTCAAGAGAAGGCGAGACAGAAAAGGTATTGTATAAAGATGGAGAGGTGTCAGCAGAGGTGAGGGTGGGTTGAGCCCATGCCTAAAAAGCCAAGTCTGCTGAAAACATTGGTTCGATCCTTCGCCGCCTCCTTCTTTGTGTCCATGGTCTTCAAGCTGATCCATGATGTCCTCATGTTTGTCAGCCCCCAGCTGCTCAAGTAAGACTGACGTGTGTGTGACATATGTTTATGTAGGCAGACCCAAGTGTTAGACTGATCACATTGAGGACATTTTTTTTCATTCACTTTTTCATTGTTGAGAAGTAGGCTTCTCTTTGGTAGGTAAAACTGTATTTTAGAGGCCCTTATATTTGGTGCTGCTTTCTTTCATTCAGCCACTTTTAACTTTATTGCATGATGATCCAATGCTTTTACCATCAAGTACAGTGTTCGAGAATTTGTTACATTTAACTGACTTGCCTGTCCTTCATATTCATTCATCATAATATGAATGGTCAATCAATCTTTTGACACACATGTCGGGGTTTCACATCATGTGCAAGTGGAGGTAAATCATGGAATGGACTTTTTTTTTTTTAAATTGCATTCATGAGAAAGCAAAAGGGTATAAACAGCAAAAGAAAATTAATCAAAGGGTGTGAATACATAGTGATTTCACAAGAAGTCTCATTACAGAAGATGATTTCAGTCAAGGGACTAGCAGAGATGATCGTGGGTTAAGAAAAGGCATAGTTCTGTGAAGAGTGCTTTCCCTTTACATGTCTTGGTTCTTCAGTCGAACAACCATCAAAGCTTGCTTCTAGTTTGTCAGAAGTCAAATGCTGACTGGTTGTTTTCTTTTCTCTATGTGTATGTGTAAGGTATTGATGTCTTTTCTTGCTGGTGTAGCATTAAAATTGGGAATTGTTTATACAATAATGAAAATTTACCATTGCAGGCGTCAAGTATAGGTCAATTGTAAATGGTATGTTTATTTATTTGCTTGGATCCAGTCTGAATAGAATCATTTGTGTTTTTCATCTCCAGAAATTCAGTTTTATGTCTGTTTTATATTTTTTTTCTTGAAGACATTGCCTTTTGTTTATGTTTTTATACGGACTTTTTTATGTTTTTAATACAGACTGCTTTTTTATGTTTTTTTAATGCAGACTGCTTTTTTATGTTTTTAATGCAGACTGCTTTTTTAATGTTATTAATGCAGACTGCTTTTTTAATGTTTTTAACGCAGACTGCTTTTTAATGTAATTAATGCAGACTGCTTTTTTAATGTTATTAGTGCAGACTTTTTTTTTTTAATGCAGACTTTTTTTTTTATGTATTAATGCAAACTGTTTTTTTAGATGTCTTTAATGCAGACTGCTTTTTTAATGTTTTTAATGCAGACTGCTTTTTTAATGCAGACTGCTGATCCATTTTATCCAAGACAAGGAGGAGTATGAGTGGCGTGGTTACCTGTACTCGGTGCTGATGATCGTGGTGGCCCTGGTGCAGTCCATCGTCCTACACCAGTACTTCCATGGCTGTCTTGTGCTGGGCATGCAGCTGCGCTCTGTCATCATTTCTGCTGTCTATCGCAAGGTCTGGGCCACATACATCGTCAGCTTGTTTTTTTTTTTTCTTTTTTAGAGAGATGCTGTCACTGCTTTTGGGTGTGTTGTTATCTTGACTCTGATTGTTGTGAGGCGTTTAAGTAGTGTGTAGCTCCAGCCTATTCCATATAATATAAATGCATATTCTGATTGTTGTGGGGTGTTTAAGTAGTGTGTAGGTTCATACTGTTCCATTTAATATAAAAGCATAGTCTGATTGTTGTAGGGCGTTTGACTGTGTTTAACTTAACTCAATCAAGTCACAGCCAGAATGGATCAGTCTGTCCCTCAGATCACATGATTTTTGGCAATTTTAAAAAATCATAAAAAATCAACCACTGCACCAAGGAGCATGAAACATACACCATTGGATAAAAGAAACAGTATATTTATCCAAAAAAGCTTACCTTTAGTGAGGAATCTACACAGTTCACATGATGTAAGTAATCCAAAATGATACACGTTTGCAGAAAACAAACACTTTTTGTGCACACTGTGATCCACTTCTTCATGCTCTCTATCCTCCCACACAAGTTCAGTTACACTTCTGAGCACTTGGTATGAACTACAGAGAATAGTATATTTATGACAACTGCATAAAACACAAGAATTTGACCACAAAATGCTTGATCCACTCAAAATCATGTAATCGTGTTCAAAATTGTGTCATCACGGGAACTGAGAGTAGGACCATTCAAATCCGTATAAAACTACTACAGAATACAAGAAAGGTCTAAGGGAAGCAACTGCAAAAAAAGGACCAAAGCTGTCCCTGAAACGAGATTTATTGCCCTTTGATAAAAGGGTATGATTTTAAAATATTTCAACAGCCATGTTTATGATTGTCACAGCGGGGGGGGGGGGGGGGGGGGGGGGGGGGGGTCGGGGAGGTGTGTGGGTTCTTGTTTTTCTTGTTTCATTGGGTATACTTTTGTTTGGTTGGTTGGTTGTTGTATTGTTTTGAGCGTCAGATGCTGCATGCAGGTCATGGAGCAAACTTTTTTATGTGTGTGTTGCATCATATGCCTCTCTTCATAGGCAAAAAAAGGTATTTCTTTTTTATTTTCTTTTTCATTTTTTCCCCCATTTTTTTCCTCCTCCATTTAAAAAAATTTTTCCCCTACTGTTTTGCGACATATTCATATAACATTGAGCAGAGAAGAAATTGTCTGGTTTTTTTTTTTTCTTTGAATTTCTGTGTGTATGACATGAGTACTTGCAAGCACTCACAGTGTCTTTTTTTTCACTCTGTTGTGAAATGTTCCATTTGTCCGGGTTTGCTTAATGATATAGTGACTATGTGTTTGTTAATTATGTTTGAATACAATTGTCTTGGATTTTTCCTGCTTAGGAGTAATTTATAGATATAACCTTATCTTGAATGTGTTTTAACAGTCACAAAGCATAATTAAGAACTCAAGAATGTATTAAAGAGTAATGAATGTGTGAAGAGTGTTTGTATGAGTGCAATTCTGTGTGTGTTCTATGCCTGTGTGTTTGCAGTTCTCTGTGTGTAAGTGTGTGTGTGTGTGTGTGTGTGTGTGTGTGTGTGTGTGTTGTATCCTGTTTTTCCTCTCAGCAAGGTATAATTGTACTTGTTTTATGTATCTTGATGATGATATATGATAAGTGAATGACTTTGCAGGAGTCAGTATATCGAAACTGTTACATGTAATGAATAATGTTAAACAAACGTATCATATTTAATGAAGAATGTGACCCTGGTGTTTGTAAAGATTGTTGAAAAAAAAAAAAGTGTTAAAGAAGAAAAATGACTGCAGTAGTACGCAAATCAGAACTGTTGTATGTAATGAATAATGTAAAACAGAACTATTATAGTTAATTAAAAGTGTGACTGATTTTTATTGAGATTTTTTTTTTTTTAAAATGTGTTACAGACTCTCAGGTTGTCCAACACGGCCAAGAAGACATCGACAGTGGGAGAGATCGTCAACTTGATGTCTGTCGACGCCCAGAGATTCATGGACTTGATGACCTACTTCCACACCATATGGTCTGGGCCCTCTTCAGATCGCCATGTCCCTGTACTTCCTGTGGGGCATCTGGGGGCCCTCTGTGCTGGCAGGAATGTGCGTGTTGGTCCTGCTTATCCCAATCAACGCGCTCATTGCCTACAAGATTAGACAGCTTCAGGTCAGTTTGTGTGCTTGTTTCCCATCTTGTTTTGTGTCTACTGATATATGCACCCATGTGCTATTGTATTTCATGCCATGATTTTGGGTTGGTGGGGGGGATTGATTAAAGAATACACACTATGGAAAAATACTCCTGACGAGTCATGTACTCACATCTAATTTTAAAGCACATTCAAAGTGTGTGTTCACCTCTAAAGAAGGAATGAAAACTGCAGTTCATTCTTGCCGTACAACCAAGGCTAAATCATGATGACATCATACTGTTAGCGGCCAGTCACCACTAATGTGCCACTCATGCATTTTCAAGAGAGAAACGATACATGCGTTCCTTCCTGAACTTGTCCAGTTACTGTTATGTTCTCAGCAATAATGAAACTATCCCCAGCTCAATGAGTTTCTGGTGAAAAGGCTAACTGATGAATGCAGCTACCATCATATAATCTATCATTTTTGTCCTGCTGTAGAATCATATCATCAGTAACGAATAAGCAAATATTAATATGGTGGTTTTTCATTTCCTGGAAGCATGTGATGCGCCAGTTCTGGTGCATGTAGCCATGTTGTCGGCAGTTCTTCAGGTGGTGCTCATCTAGAGTCACTGTCCACCTCATGGTCTTCTCCTTCATCATCTTCACCAATGCCCACTTCAGCATCTGATTGATTATTATTTCTCGCACTTTTAACCTTTTTTTCTACCCTGGTGTACTCTTAGCACTATCTTTTTATCATGCTTAGCCACCCATTTTTTTTTTTACTGTGAGGTATATGTGAAAATGATAATGCCATCTGTGCAACTGCTCGCTCATGAATGAAGCATTGTGTAGTGGCATCAGCTCTTAATTGGGTACACAGACTTTTTCATGTGATTTTCAGAAGTTCGGCTGTGGTCAGAATGAATGCAAAAGTGTAAATATTCCCATATACTTGACTTCCCTGGCCTGACTTTTGTTAATCTTGATGATTGCACTTTACAGTCTCTCACCACTAGAAGATGAGTGAACTTATCATTTTGTGGCTGACTTCTCTTATTTTCTGTTTTGAATTTTGTGCGTAAAAAAAGTTTGTGTGTTTTTTTTTTTTGTTTGTTGAATGAAAGGCAACATGGCCAACCATTTAGTGACTGTGCATTCAGAAATGGGTTTGTTGGAGGCTCAGAGTGTCTTATAGTTCAGTGAGAAATCGCTGGTCATTGTCTAAGAACCTAACAGGGCCATAGAGACATCGGAACAGTGAAGGCTGCACCAGTTGCCTCCACCTCATAACAGTTTGGGGCAAATATCTGTGCTGCAGCTCAGTTAATGGGTAATGGTTTACTGAAATCAAGGCTGTAGGGAAATAAATGGAAGTAGGATTATCAGTTTTTTGTTTCTTTTCTCCCCCTTTTTACCCCCTGAATCCCTTCCACTTTCTGCCAACCTCCATTCTAACCTTTGTCATTTACTTGTGCTTTAGAATTTTATGAACAATAACTGTATGACTGACTGGTCCATTTAAAGAGAGAGAAAAAAAAAAGGTCAGAAGTGGGGTACAGTGCTTCTGCTGTGATTCTGCTTCGTGAGTAGTAATCTTTTCGTATTGTTTATTTGTTTAATTTTTTCAGTTTTTTGTTGTATACTGGTGTAACTCTATAAGAGTTTTTTTCTCAGCTTCTCAGCAATAACGCAAGTTGGAATCCATCAGAGATATATTATAAATGTTGTGTCTTGTTTTGGAAGACGAAGTTCCTGTAGCCTGTTGGACATAGGGGTGGTGAATTTCCAGAGGTTTTTTATGTCTAGGGCACGACATTATGCAAGAAGGAGCTCATTCCTCTCCTTCTCCCACCTTTAACATTCCCTGATCTGAATCATGTACCCGTTTACTGCTGGGTGGGCAGAGAAGGTTTTTCAAGCCAGAAAAAAAAACAGCCCCCACAAATGGTGCAGACTCATGACTCTCAGCTCCACAAACACTCTAACCATTTGACCATACACCCTCTAGTGTAAAACTGTATTTCTCAAAACGCGTTCACACACACACACACACACACACACACACACACACACACACACAACAATAATGCTTGAAAATAGAAAGGAATTTTCTTAAGCTTGATATGTTGTGTTAGGGAGGGGGGTAAGCCAGGGGACAGGAACAACTAAAGAGCAAGATCGATTCAGTTGTTTCAGAGTAATAGCTTTCGAAGTTAATTGTCCAGTTGAGTTCAACATGCTTCTTGGACAGACAGCTGTCGTACTGGAAGGTCAGTGTGATGTGCTGCCTTTAGATTACCAGTGCTTAAAGTGTGATAAGGAAAATTCTGTAGGTAATGATGTAGGCTTCTTCTTCTGTTCTTAGTAGGATGCTACCAAACTTAAGCTCATTAACATAATATTGTCTGCATTTTTTTTTCAGGTTGATCAAATGCAGTTAAAGGATTCCAGAATCAAGTTAATGAATGAAGTTCTCAATGGAATCAAGGTAAGCAGATCATGTCTTTCATATGCAATAAATATATCACTCTGCTGTGCTCTGTAAAGACACGGAATAGGTATACAAGTACATGAGACATAAAACTGATAGCGCTAGCAAAATGTTAATCGTTTAATCTCAGCAAAGATGACAAAGGCTCCTTAAGACTCTTTTATTTTCAGTAGTACAGTGCACTTGTGTTTTGGTCATCTTGCAAGGGTTCATATCAGATAAAATGAAGGGGTATTTGACACATTCATTCCACCAAGTAAATTGTCCTGGATGTACATATTGGCACTTTTCAGATTTGAACAGTCACCTTTACAGGCTCTACCACTAAGCGGTCATAATTGTCAGTAGAGGAGGAAGTTGAGGGAGTGGGGGAGAAGATGGTGTCCTGAGTATGTTGTATTGGGTAAGGCGCCACTACTGAGGGCACTCAGGTCTGTGGTTAACTTCATGTATGATTGTTATAGGTGTTGAAGTTGTATGCCTGGGAGAAGTCGTTCCAGGGGCAGATTCTGGTCATCCGCAACAGAGAACTGGAGGTGCTGAAGAAGGCAGCCTACTTGAATGCCTGCAGCTCCTTCTTCTGGTCCTGTGCTCCGTACATGGTAAGAGGTCTGGGCTTAGATCCTCGGGACAGGTGCCAGGTATAAACTTATTGCTGGACATTTTACCTTTGTTTGTTTTTTTTGAGGGGGTTGTTTTGTTTGTTTATCCATTTTTTTTTCTTTTTGTCAGTTGTGCATTAGCTTATCAATTGAAAAAGGTTCCTTTTTGTGTGTAATAAACACGATTGACAGCAATGTGATCAGATATTTGGAAGCCATTCAGTTCTCAGAACTTCATGCAAATAACAGTGATGTAAGCAATGTTATGTTGACTTTTGTATAGAATGCAAAGCAAAGCTCATAGATTATTGGGGAAAAAAGGGAGCTGAATAAACGGAGTGCGAGTCTTTGTGCGAGTCACACATAAATAACTACACATACATGCATATCAGATATGCAGGTAATCAACATCTTTTCTAGTTGTTGGAAATGCGCACCTCTAATGCTTCAGCTTCAGCCTTTCTCCTTCTTATTTATGGTTTTCAAAACAGAGAGACACAAATTTAAGGTAGAGAAGCAATGTGAGCTTTTGTGTGTCATAATCACAAAGATATTTCAATATAACATGAAAGGGAAACAATTTGAATATAACACACTTTCGTCTGTCATAATGGATAGGATATTTCGATACAACAGGAGTACCTTATTGCTTAAGTGCACACTCTAGTTTACCTTTGAATAAGAAAAAAAAAAGATTGTGGAAATGTTGAGATATCGTCATATCCGTGATTGAAGCTGTTTATGCCAGGTTTCCTTGACGACATTCGCTGTGTACACACTATCGGATTCTGACAATGTGCTGGATGCAGAGAAGGCCTTCGTGTCCTTGTCCTTGTTCAACATCATGCGGTTCCCCATGCAAATGTTGCCCACAGTCATTACTAATATTGTGCAGGTTGGTAAACATTCTAAATGCACCATGGAAAGAAGGAATCCATCTCTGTCTCTTGACTATCTGATTCTGTCATCCACTTTCTTACTTTCTCTGTCTCTTGACTGTCTGATTCTGTCATCCACTTTCTTACTATCTCTGTCTCTTGACTGTCTGATTCTCTCATCCACTGGCTTACTTTCTCTGTCTCTTTTTCTTTAACTCTGTGTTTCTCACACCCAGTTTCTTGTTGTTTCGATCTAAGTTTCTGTCTTCCTCGGTCTATCTTTTACCCCCTTCTCTTTCTCTCTCTTTCTCCTCTCTCTCTCTCTCTCTCTCTCTCTCTCTCTCTCTCAGCCTTCATGAGTACATAACTGTGTTATTTTCCGTCTCTCTGTGCTGCTCTGTCTCTGTCAGTCTTGATATATCAGGAAGTTAGAATTGGATTTAGGGTTATAGTTGAATGATGTGCATGACTGATGAATCTTAAAACTGTTACAGCATGTTTAACATGACATAAGTTTTCAGTAAACATTTTCCTCACCAGTGACAGCAACTCACAAAATGCTGCATCCTGTTTTAGATACTGAAACTTGCGTGTACAGGCACATATGATCCTGTTTAATGCACTGAAATGAACAAATTAAGGAGTGCATATTGGTGCATGATCCTGGTTAATGCCCTGATATGAATACATAAAGGAGTACACATAGAGACAAGATCCTGTAATGGTACATCCTGAAAGGAACAGATTAAGGACTACATATTGGTACATGATCCTGGTGAATGCTCTGAAATGAATACATACAGGAGTACACATAGGCACATAATCTGTAAGTAGTACAAATTGGAAAGCATACTGGTGCTTGGCCCTGTTTTAATATGCTGAAATCTACGTTCACAGGCTCAAGTTTCGCTGAAACGTCTGCAGAAGTTTCTGGACAACGATGAACTGGAGCCCAGTGCTGTGCAGCACAGTTCTTCAGAAAGTTTAGTATCAGATTTCATGGTGATTTTTCTGGTTAGGTGTGTGTGTATGTGTAAATGAATGTGTGTGTGTGTGTGTGTGTGCATGTGTATGTGTGTTTATGTGTACATGTGTGTATTCCTGTTGAAAAAATTTTGGGGTTAATGACAAGGGCAGGCTACCATACATTTGTCTGTCAGGTTACAGTAAGAAGCAACACGGTTTAAAAACCAGTAATGGGGATTGTATAGATGTGTTTGCTGATTTCACATTTGACAGAACCTTGTAGCAGAGACACTTTGATGACTGCATTGAAGACTGCTTGAATCCATTGTTTGATTTTATTGGATCGTGTACATTGCAGAAGTGGCAGTGAAGATTGCCAACGGGACATTCACCTGGGACAGGGAGACAACAGATACCATCACTAAGTAAGGCTTCATTCTGTTTTCACCACTTCAGCCACCTGTCTGCCCCACACCCACCCACTCTCCTCCTTCTATCCCCCTCCCCACCCCTGCCCCCCACCTACTTTTTTTATAGTTGTCTTGTCATGTAAGATTAATATTGATATTAGTGTGAATTATTATCCTGATTTATTTGTGTATGTGCCATGTCCGTGTGTATTTGTGCTTGTGTGTATGTAGATTTGTCTAAAGGTAACGTTCACTGACGGTTTTGGATGGAACAATCAACAGAAATTACTCTGGATCTATGATTTTCCATTACCTTGAAATCAGAGTAATTCACAATAGATAAAAGTTTCTGTGTCCCAGATTTGCCTCTTCTGCTTGCTTTAGACCCAGTTTGGCTGTTGTACTCAATAAGTTGATTAAGATTGATGTGATTTTTATGCGTAATCAAAAGCAATTTTTTTTTATTTTACTTTTGATTTTCTGAATAACAGGGGCAAAAAAAAAAAAAAAAAAAAAGACATCAGTAGAAGTGGAAGGTCTATGCATACAAATGGTTAGAAGGAACATTAACAATCTAATGTGAGAAATTTCGGGCAGAGTTAGGTGTTTGATGGCAAAGAATGAACAGTCCATAATGGCATCGTAAAGTAATAAGGGAGTGAAGGCCACATGGATAGAATACTTTTCTAGGAAGCAAGATGAAGTAAGAATGGTGGTGTGAATATTGTGTCATTCATATCTGGCGTTTTTTTTTTTTTTCTTCTGCTCTCCACTAGATCTTGAAGTGATAGGTATGATGACAAGCTGCCGTAATTTTTATGGGAAAAAAATCGAAATTACGTGAAATACCCCCCCTCCCCAGGAGGAAAAACAAAATTACAGGGAAAAAAAAATCAAAGAAAAAAAATTGTTAAACACAAAGTTTCGTCTGCTACCGTTTCGGTCAAAAGCAGTAAGAAGACAATTCCCAGTATGCCTTGCGTCTTTTACGATGTCAAAGATAGCGACGAAGCGGTCTTACTCACCAACAGCTGGCTCTTCCAAATCTTCAAAAGTTGCGAAAGTATTGGGATTATGAAGATTATGGGTTTGGTTGTTTTTTTTTCAGCTTACAGGTTTCTGTCTAAGATATTACAGGTACATGAAATTGGGGTAAACAGGTCTGCAAACTGAGATCATATGTGCATTGAGAGAACTGCTCTGATTAGTAGACACATACACTGATAGGGACTGAGGAAGAAGGGGGCATGGGTGAAAGAATGGTACCACATGGCAACAAATTCGTCCCAAGAAAATCGCCCTGTATTTCATGGACAGGGAATTCTGTTGGGGGGAAAGAAAGGTGGAATTTGCTGTTCTGCTTCTTCTTCTCCTTTGTAGACTGAAATCCCAGGTTTGCTCATTGATGGTTTGCCATATTTTTTTAAGCAAGATTTACAACTCTGGCACACTCAACAGCAGATTCAAGAGAAGACAAGCAATGTAGCAGCCACATCAGCACAAGTAGGGCTCAACATCCATAAAGGCAAGAGCAAGATTCTCAAGGCCAACGCTGTCAACACCAACTCAATCATGCTGGACAGCGAGATGCTAGAGGAGGTAGAAGCCTTAACCTACCTGGGCAGTGTCATCGACAAGCAGGGGGGAACAGATGCTGACGTCAGTACAAGGATCAGAAAGGTCAGTGCAGCATTCATACAGCTAACCTGTATGGAACAACAAGAAAATCTCCATGAAACATAAGATCAGCCGCCTGCATTCTCCAGTATATTTCATCTTCCTGTGCACACACTGGAAATGGACCCTCACAGCAGGTCTGGAAAGAAGAGTCCACATCATGGAAATGAGGTGTTACTGCAAGATATTGAACATCAGATACTCTGATCATTATCATCAATCAACAAGTGTGTCAAACCATTGGGCAGCACAAAGGACAATGCGAAGATCTACAGACATCAGTCAGGAAAAGAGAACTTTGTTGGTATGGCCTTGTTACAAAATGCAGTAGCCTTGCTAAAGCAGCCCTCCAGGAAACTGTTGAAGGAGGAAGACAGAAGAAAACAACGGACAGACAACATTGCAGAATGGACAGGGAAGAACATTTGCAAAGATTCAGGTTTTGGCACACACCCGACAAACTGGAGAAACCTGGTGAACTGTTTGTCAGTGTGGTGCCCGAAATGACTTCCAACAGAGTTAAGGGAGAAGAAGAGGAAGAAAACGATAAGGTCAATGTTGAGTGGTGAGTGCTTGCTGAATGATTGTTTCACTGCCTTACCAAATGCAGGTGTGAATTACAGGATTATTTGACAGATGAAGTTTGTCCCTTGCTTGTGTAGACACAAGGTTGACATGAAGACATTAGGGGCCATGGTGAGTATATGAGTTTTGTGCATGTTGTGGCATAAGAATGGAAGTAGATGACAGTTTAGAGTTGATTTTTTTTTTCCACAAGTGGTCAGAGCTCAACAGAAGTAGGATCGATACAGAAGACTTCATGATTGTTGTAATGATTTTTCTGTCTGCAAAGCCTGAACCTGGAGGTGGAGGAGGGATCACTGGTGGCAGTGGTTGGAGTGGTGGGTTCAGGGAAGTCATCACTGCTGTCAGCCTTACTGGGCGAGATGGACAAGAAGTCAGGATCAGTCAATGTTAAGGTATTCAAATCATATGATCGCCAAGTTCATACTCTTGATATCAGCGGCATGAATTATTTGGTATGCTGTGCACAGGCCGTGCAGAGTGGACTGCCTGTCCTCAGGATAGTAGGAAGATGGTTGCAGTGATCTTCAGAAATATTGTGGGTGGAGTCAGTAGCTGCAGGGGGTGTATTGTAAAGTCTGCTGGTGCACAAGTGATGGAGTTTTAAAGAAAGGCCAGTGGATCTCTGTGTGTGTGAGGAACTGTGGAAAGGCCCACATTGTTTCTGTCCTTCTTCCAAAACCTTTTTTTTTTTTCCATTTTATTCATGTGAAGGTGACTCTAATGAGAAGCAAAAGGAACACAGGTACTGTTAGATTTTTTCTTTATGTAGTAGATGTTCATTTCATCTCACTCATTCTTGTCTTTGCCATCTTTTTCCTCTGCCCTTGGCAATCCCTTGGCCTGGTCTTGATACCTCTTTCCTCTCTCTCTCTTTCTGTCTCTCTCGCTCTCTCTCCCTGCTTGCCCCCCATCCTGACACACACAAACACAATGCATTCATTCCCATTTCCTTCTCACTCATATCCTAGTTTCCCCCATTATACTTCTGTGACATAGATGATGATGGATGATGTACCGTAAGATTTGAATGAATGAATGTATGAATCGTAACATTTGTGTAATAGCATTAGTATAAGTATGCAATTGTCAGCAATAATTTTAAAACAGATATTTAACCTAGTTGGAAACCTAAGACATGAAGTATAAGACATTCATTTTTTAATGTTTATTTATTCTGTTGCCAAATAGTTCTTGTTTTACTCACTTGTACCACATCCTGTTGCATTGGAAAAGGATGAATGAAGTAAAGAAGTTAAAACTGAAGTTCTTGATGGTAAAATGAGACAACTTTGAATCAATGTTGATGTTGAAAAACTGTACCCATGCAGCTTGCATGACAGCGTTTTTTCACTGGATTTGAAAATTTGACCTAACAGTATGCAACAATTTGTATATGTAAACGTTAATGCATTCTTTCAGTTCAGCTTGCCATTTCTTTTTTAAACATTTTTTTTGTTAGTAATTTACATACTGGCTGTCTGTGGGTGTCACAGGGTTCGGTTGCGTATGTGGCACAACAAGCATGGATCCAGAATGCCACATTGCAAGAGAATGTTCTGTTCAACAATGACTTGAACCAGGGCAGGTACGAGAGGGTCATCCATTCCTGTGCTCTTGAGCATGATTGGACATGCTGCCTGCAGGAGATCAGACGGAGATAGGGGAAAAGGTGTCATGTTTGTACTCCTGTCTGTGTTTCTGTGTCTTTGTCTGTGTGTGTACCTGAGTGTGTGTCTCGGTGTTTTGTGTGTGTGTGTGTGTGTGTGTGTGTGTGCAAGAACACATTATGAACAAGGGCTATGTTATACTTATTAAGGTAATTAAGATGTTGTATGTAAAGCACACTTTTTCAGAAGACCATGATTTTTAGGTGCAATTTGTACAGGGTTCCACATTGCAATTATATGGAGGTGTACCTTTTTACCTCTTATAAAACTCCATATTCTGTCGTAGGGAGGGTACCGCATATTCTGTTTTAGGAAGAAATCCTTAACAGACCCGTGTCAGATGGGGAAAGACACAAGATCAGATGAAATGTAACTCAATTGTTTTTTTGTTGCTTTTTTTAAATAGACCAGTGAGGAATGCTCGCATACTTCTTTCTTTACTAGTTTTAAATTCATGGTTGAAAACAGGGTGTACTTCAGAAATGTAGATGAGATTTGTGTGGACCTTTATTGTGCTGCTTCATTTACGTTCTCTTTCCTCTCTGTTTGTGTGTGAAGACATGTTTATTCTTTCTAATTTTTCATATATTCCTGTATGTGATAAAAAAACTGTTACAGCATGTTGATTTGCTAATGCAAGAAGTGCTGTCTGTCAGGGCATCAATCTGAGTGGTGGCCAGAAGCAGAGAGTGAGCCTGGCACGAGCAACCTATTACAATGCTGATGTGTATCTGCTGGATGACCCACTCAGTGCTGTGGATTCCCATGTGGGAAAAACACATCTTTGATAATGTCATCGGCCCAGAAGGCTTGCTAAAGAACAAGGTAACTGAAAAAAAGAAGGCTTGGAAAGTTTCCTTTTTAAATGAGAATTGTTGGTCATTTTCCAGGAGGGAGCTAATGAGACAAAAATGTGCCTTTCAGAATCTACATAGTTTTTGAAATGGTAAACTTTTGCTTCTGGCACACAGGCTGTTTCTGCAAGTATCAAATAAAGTTGTTGCTGGACTGGTGGATAGACAAAGTATATGACAATGAAGAATGCACCCAGACCTTCACTAGCAAAGAGGATGAAAAACAATCAGTGAAAGCAAACAGAGCAAGTTGTCTTACACTTTGTGATCATTCCATTTGTCCTGCCACATGATGACCAGGTTCTCTCCGCCAGTTTCTCCCTGTGGTTGAGCATTACAGAAACTGACATAGTACATTGATATATGCAGCAGGCGGAAAGTCGCAGACAATCTACGGTAGGTTCTACCGCCATAACATGATGGAGATATGGAGGCGCTTGACTGCCCCAGGGATATAGTAGTTACCCAGTCAATACCGCCCCTACTGCCGCCGCCCCCCCCCCCCACCCCTGCCGTACTCATTTTACATTGATCCTTCTATTTTTGGTCATCCTGTTTGCATATAACTATCGCTACCTGCCATTGCTAGTTTTTGTGCTCAGTTACTTTGTGCTTTGATCAAGTTTACCATTTATTGTGTGTGTGTGTGAAAGGGTCTTTCAAGTAGCACTATTTATATTCACTTTCTCAAAATGGCTTGGGAGGGGATCTACTCTGTTTCCAGCTTTTGGACTTCTAAAATTTCTTTTTTCTTCAAAATATTCTTATTGCTTGTCACTTTAGGCCATTACCGTGAGAGAGAGAATGGGGACGAATTCTTTCACCCCCCTCCTCCCCCCCCCCCCCCCCCCCCCCCCCCCCCCCCCGGTAGAGTCTTTAGTGGCCTCTTGCAGAGAGTTCAAGGCTAGGGGAACTGCACAGAGACACAGACAGATTTGGGATCAATGCCTTTCTGTTTAGTTGAGCATGCTTTCCACCATTCTTTTGATATTCTGGCATTTGTTTGGACAGTTAAACATGAGGAAAAGGAATGTTACAACTAATGGTGGTTTTAGAATATACTTAACTGCTCAAAGACATACCCTCTCACCTCCCTGTTTGTTGGGGAAAAGGTGTGAAATCTTGGCTAGTTTGAGTTTGGTTCAGTGAAGTAAACTCACAAAGGGTGATCATTCTTCCAGCCCAGCTAGCTATGGAGGATGATTAGCTCCTTGCTGCCCCTTTTTTTTCCTTTTCTTTTTTTCTTTTTTAAATTTTTTTGTTTTTTTTGAGACTCCTGATAGTATGGCAGTGTTCCACTCTAAGTAGGGCTAAAGCCTTTGTTTGGACAGGTAAGTATTTCATTTTAGTACCTTTTGTAGTGAAATTTCTTTTCGTTCAAAACCTTTAATTTTTTGTTCCACCAAGTTCACATTATGGCATTTTCTGACATGTCATGTGTTGTTTTTGTCTGAGTGAACAGATGCTGTCATCATTCTTCTCTCCTTTTTTTCCAAAACTTTGTTACATTTTTTTTTCAGGCTTAAAACACAAAATGATTGTGTTGTGAGCAGTATGACATGATGATTAATCTGCCACTCAAACAGTATGATCAGTTGACTGATTTGCATATTCTTTCAATATGATATGATGATTAGTCTGCCACTCAAACAATGTGATCCGTTGACTGATCTGCTTGTTCCTTAACCCTTTCACCGCCATGGGCGCTTTTTGGCGACGAGTTGGCAGAGCGCCAAGGGCGCCTTTTGGCGACAAAGTAAGGTGACCTAACTCCCGATACTCTCACGATCCTAGTTCATGAGATAAAAAGCCAGCAATAAACATCATAGTTGGGGGATGGTCTGGCCCATGCTCACAGCCATTTGCATTGTCAGAACACTATTCAGTTCAGTGTTTTATTGATTTTATTCCGATTGTTTTTCCATTCACTATGACGTCACCACCAAGCACTTTACGTACTCGACCTTGCCGTACATTTACCACAGATCAAGTGCTGGGAATATTGAATAGACGGTCGGTTGTTCCTAATACAGATGAAGAAGACCCAGACAGTCACGAGTAAAGAACGATAGTGAGGGCTTGACGAATTTTTCCAACGTGAAGCGTTTGGACCGTTGCCAACTTGTTATGAGAGGCTGATAAGACGCCCACTTACTACCCTACCGCGTGTGCCCCAGTGTTTTTGCGTTGAGCCAGCCAGCACTGACTGACTGTTCACTAACTCTATGTGAGGGAGCCAACTAAGACTTTAGGCAACGAACTTCACACACACGCTGCGGGCCGACTCTTGCTGGTCGAGGTTGAAGGGGGCGTGGCCAAACTGACACGTGAGAGGCAAGCAGCACTGACGTGATTCGAGTGGGTGTACAGCCGATTATATAGATCAACTGAATGACAAGGGTTCAGAGACCAACAGGCACATGAATGACTTTGTGTTCATAAAAAAAAATATATATATATATATATATTACTGTTGAGAGTGAAAGGGACGTGTGTGTGTATGTGTGTGTTTGTGTGTGTGTGTGTGTGTGTGTGTGTGTGTGTGTGTGTGTGTGTGTGTGTGTGTGTGTTCCCTTTTTCTTTCTTACATGTGTACCAGTTAGGCAAGAAGAGTGTGTGTGTGTGTGTGTGTGTGTGTGTGTTCCTGCTATTGGAGTAGTTGTATTTGTGGCTGTTTCATGCACTTTCTGTTGGAAATACCATACTTTCTGGTCTTCAGTTGTGAGTGGAGTATTTTTCTTCCCTTGTTGAGAGTTTGTTGGCATCTTTCTTTATTTTTTACGCTTAGAAGAAACATAACATTCTTTTTTATTTTGCATTTTTTTTTTGCACTTGAAATCACTAAAAAAATTGAAATTGTTGTTGACTTACCATTACTAACATGTTATGATATAATAAAAGTACAGTGTATCTCCTCCATTTACAAAAAATAGCATGAGAATTGGTTGTTTAGTTCCAGAGATATCCGCGTTTCACATATGCTGGTATACAATAAGAGCTTTTTTTGGAAAAATGGCTGGCGATGGGGATTTATGCAAAATAGAATGTCTGGCGGTGAGTAGTATTTATGTGCAGTCGTTTCCCTTGAATGGGGGGCCGAAGTCGCTGGCTCTGAATCGCACAGCTTGCAAGAGGGATTAAGAGTGGATATAGCTTAGCTTGAGATATTGGGTAAATGTTAATTATTAGTGTTTGCAGAAATTTATAAACTAAAAAATCATAGATTCAGTCACATTGAATCTGAACACCTTTTTGGAGCTGTTGCACAACTCATATCCAATGACTGTGGCCTCCATTTGTGAGAATGGGTTGGGTTACATATGCAAGTGTGTAATGTGTTAGATGAAATAATCTGCTGTAAAAATATGTTACTGAGTTTTTTTTCCAGTCCAATGTTTTCTTTAGATGAGTTTCAGTTTGTTAGAATAATTTTTAGGTGATGAACTTTGTTTATTAGTAGTGAATTAAACTGTGTATTTGTTGGCTGGTTGGGCGGTTAGTTAACTGGTTTTTGTTTTCTGTCTTTTGTGGTCATCATTTGTTATATGTTGAACAAGTTTTAGAATCTGGTGTGTGTGTGTGTGGTTGCCATATTGTTGTGTTTTTATTTCAAGTAATGTCAGTACAGTTGTTTTTATTAGTTTTATTATTGTGTGATTGTAAAGTGAGTAATGCTGGTTAGATAGTAGGATAAAACTCTCCCTTCAAGATGCAATACAACTTCTCTATAACAACATTGAAAATTTTGTGAGAATTCTGCCCTTTTTTTTTAAGAGGGATCTTTGCCAGGAGGCAGACTAACTGGTGGTTTACAAAATGTGAAAATGCTCAGAATATATTGTAAAGGGATTGCTTGAAAAAAATGTGAAATCTGATTCAGACATCCTTCCCCCTGAAATAAAGGACAGATTTCATTGGTCTTGCAAGATCACAAAATTAAAAATGGCCAAAGTGACTGTTAACTGAAAGTCAGGGAATTTCAGGTAATTTAAACTTTGTTGATTGTGCCTGCAGTTTGGCAGGTTGAAATTGACAAGTGTGTGTGTGTGTGTAAGAATGTGTGTGTGTGTGTGTGTGTGTGTGTGTGTGTGTGTGTGTGTGTGTGTGTGTGTGTGCATGTTTCTTCATTTGTGTGTGTGTGTCTCTGTGTGTGTGTGTATGTGACTGTGGGCATGGGTGCATGCTTTTCATTTCCATTCTGAACAGTTCTGACAATGCATGAAGAAATCATCTCGCAACTGGAAGCGGTCACCCATGACAACACTGGTGCTGGAACAGCCCTGCTACAGAGGTATCTGACATATACATACGCTGTCTAGAAACTGAGCTTCAAATCTATCATGTCACAAGGCAACAGACCTGTCTATCAAAAGCTTATTTGGATAGTGTCACAAGATGCAAACAACACACATGGCTGTATGCTGAGTTCATAAACAAAAAGTATGTAATGCACCCTTGTACTCTTCAGAAATTTGTTTTGTTTAGGTCATTTCCAGACATTTGGTTTTACAAGGTATTTGTCAGATTTTGTACAAGTATCTAGAGAATTCTTCCTTATTTTACAGTGTAAAAAACCATTCTGAGTTATGGCCAGTTTTGTTAGCTCTGTTTGGCTCAAATCATGGCTAATGCAGTATCTAGATAAATTTCTGTCCTATTTTACAGTGTAAAAACGTTTCTGAGTTATGGCCAGTTTTGCTAGCTCTCTTTGGCCTAAATCATGGCTAATGCAGTATCTAGTTAATACTTTCCTATTTTACAGTGTAAAAACCTTTCTGAGCTATGGCCAGTTTTGCTACCTCTGTTTGTCCCAGATTATGGCTAATGCAGTATGCTGACTCTCCACCCCCTTCGCTTTTAATTCTTGCCCTGTTGGCTCAAGCACAGTCTGTCTGCTTCCTTCTTTCTGTGGCAAGATACTTACTATTACCCTAGGTTTTTGTTTTGTCTTTCTTTCTCTTTTTGGAATTTCAGTTTTTTTCTCTCCATTTTGTGGCTGGCTTTTACTCTGAGGCAGTACTTTAAGTTCTGTTTCAGAACAGTACATTCTTTGATTCAGTCTCTCTGTTCTGTTTCAGAGCAGTGTATGCTTTGATTCAGTCTCTCTGTTCTGTTTCAGAACAGTATATTCTTTGATTCATTCTCTCTGTTCTGTTTCAGATCAGTACATTCTTTGATTCAGTCTCTCTGTTCCATTTCAGAGCAGTGTATTCTTTGATTCAGTCTCTCTGTTCTGTTTCAGAGCAGTTTATTCTTTGATTCAGTCTCTCTGTTCTGTTTCAGAGCAGTTTATTCTTTCATTCAGTCTCTCTGTTCTGTTTCAGAGCAGTGTATTCTTTGATTCAGTCTCTCTGTTCCATTTCAGAGCAGTGTATTCTTTGATTCAGTCTCTCTGTTGTTTCAGAGCTGTACATTCTTTGATTCAGTCTCTCTGTGAGCTCTGTTTTAGAGCAGTATATTCTTTGATTCAGTCTCTCTATTCTGTTTCAGAGCAGTGTATTCTTTGATTCAGTCTCTCTGTTAGTTCTGTTTCTGAGCAGCATATTTTTTTTTTTTTTTATTGATTCAGTGTCTTATTCTGTTTTTTTCAGCTATGGTTTTTCCACAGCTCGGCCATGTGCTTTGCCAGTTGGATCATTGAGTCTCACCAGTCCAAGGATGTCATAAGTGGAGAATTGATGGGACTGGTGTGTTGTGTTCAACCACCTTTCAGCTTTACCTGATCGTTCTCCTGAAGATGATCAAACTAAGGGGCTTGAATAGGAAACAAAGCATTACCCAAAGCATAAATGCTCCTCGTAAAGGATGTTGTGTGACCAACAAGGAGGAGGCTGACTTCAGTCACTCACAAATCATATCAGTGCTCTGAGAAGCAAAAGATCTTTCTTCTTTGTATTTGCTGCATCTCTCACAAAGTTTTCTGCACACATGGTAGAGGCAAAGGCTGTGAAGATGGGTGATGTGTGTAAGGGCACAGCTTCCGTCAAGGCTGCCTTCTCAACATACAGGTTAAGGAATAAAGGCAGTTAGAACCACAGTAAGACTGCTGGAAGTGAGAACAGGGAGGAATTTCTGCACTAAATTAAGTTTTAAAGTTAGTTATTAGATCAGACATTAGCCATTATTTTTGTTGAAATGGAAACGCTTCACTAACTAGGATGCTGACAACATCTTAGGGAAGCTCAGTCCTGCTCTCTCCATTTCGCCTGTCTAAATCTGGCTTGTCTTCCTTGATTGCAGGTCAATCTTCCTGAAACGTTTGTTTCAGCTTTTATACTTGTCAGTTTTTTGTGCCACTGTTTGATTGTTGTATGCTGAGTTATAAGGTCGTCATTTCTTATTTTTGGTAGTTATCCTTTATTTGTAAGTACTTATTTAAGTGGGAAAATTCCTTTTTGTGTTTATGATTGTGTATCTGCAGGCAAATTTTCACAGTTCAGTGGCCGAACCCATTCATCATCAGATGTCCAAAGCAGCCAGTTGTCCTTAACTTCCATTGGAAAAGATGGCCAAAAGAAAAAAAAACTGAGAGACAGATGACTGTCACAGAAGAGGAAAAGTTCATAGAAAATCAAGCGAAGGAAAAGGACAAACTGATCCAAGCTGAAAGCATGGAGACAGGCGGGTGAGTCTTTCAGTTTGCTTTGTGTGCATTGGTTTTGATTCTTGAGACTGGTGCTTGCCCTTGATAACAGTAATTACTGGATACTGTTTACTTGTGAATGAGCTGAGTGACCATGCCATGTAGAAAGAAGATCATCAGAACAATTCATCAGCAAAGTCCTCATGAATCTGCCAAGATCAGAGATGCTGGCATCAACTCTGTGAAGAAATCATAACTGAGATCACAGGGAGAGCATGACATAAAACACCACAGAATCTTTACCTCTTTTCTATTTGTTCATGACAGTCGCTGACAATGAAGATAAGGAGATCCAATTTAGGTGGAGGTGATGTGTCATTATGCTCACTTTCCCATGGGTGAAGCTTCTTCAGTCTTAGGACGGAATCTGTTTTATGAAATTATTCGAGACGGAATTTTTCGTAAATCTGGAAAAAAAAAAAAAAGGTTTTTCAAAACAGTCTCAAAAATTGCGCAAATTACGTATTGAGTGCGTCTTACCATAAAACAGAAGTGCCGAATCGGATGTACTCTTTATTTTAGGGAACAAAGATAAAGCACCATTTGCTGAAATCTAGATTTTGAGTTTGGAGTTTGTTGGAAACCGTGAGAATGTCCTATCTTAAAGAAGGTGATTCAGTTGAGGAGATCACTAATAAGTGGTGATGGGCTTGGCCAAACGAAATAGATGATGAAAAACGACAACATTGTGTTCGGTGTTTGAAAATGAACAAACCTGGTGTGGTGTTTTGCTGCATGCGCAACTCGGACCTCAAGTATGAATCCAATGGAAAATCTCGGCTAGCAAAGCATGCCAGAAATCTGGACCATATTAAAAGCATAAAGGTAAGAATTTCAGTAAAATCTTTTTCAGCAGCTCTCCACAACACTTCTCATGGCTTCCAATTTACCAGTAGATTTCCTGTTCAGGAAATATATTGGCTTGCAACAGGCTTGCGGTCCTGATGTTGATACCCTTACTACCCATCTATGTCCAAGGCACCAACCAAGCTGGTTTTTTGGAGTAAGTGTTTTTTTTTTGCTTTTTTTTTTTGTAATTTAAAATGATGACTTTTGTTCACATATAAGCAATAAATATGTGTTTCAAACAAGGCTTCGGCTCCAAATTTCCTCTCACCAGAGGCCACAAAAACTGACTGAATTTTTCAAAAATTCATTTTCAGCTGGGGGACTTCGCTGCCCCTGGACCCCGCCAGGGGCCTAGGTGGCCCCTGGACCCCGACCAATTCTGATTTTTCAATTTTTTTCCAGTTTCACCCATGCTTTCCATTTTTTTTCTTTTTTTTTTTTCATTCAAAGACATTCCTTCACACATGAGCCAGATTCAAGTGAAAGACCTTCACTGTCTGTCTGGAAATAAGACCAGCACTCTAGAGCAAATTCATGAAAGCAGAATTCTTCAGTGTCTGATGTGGGCTTCCCTCTTGAGCTTATGGCAACACAAGTCACAGCGGGAGTAGTTGGACCAGTGGAGAACGTTCTTTGTACCGATTTGATTTGAACCCAGCTGATAATCTGTAATCTGTGATGATTGCTGCTGTGCTAGGATAGCTGGCAGTCCACTTGTTCCTGTCTAGGACTTATACTTGTAACTTTTTGAATCTTTCCGAGCATTATTCTGAAATGTATCCTCAGAAATGTGATTTTATAATACTTTAGCTGATGTGTAATATTCATGAATACTTTAGCTTTTAAGCATGAGGCTTACCTTTTTGTATAATTTGAGGCTTTACTTTCTGTGCAGATGACGTCAATAACCCATGTTTGGTAGGGTCTGTCATTTCCAAAGGTTGGAGAGTCCATTTCAGTTGGTTTAAAACGGACACTGCAACTTTGGGAAAAGATAGATCCTACCAAACATATTGTCAAACCTGATCCACACCACAGATCCAGATGGCTGTATGTTGAGTTGCCAGATTTTTTTTTTTTTTTTTTTTTTTGCTTGTGGAAAAACAAAAGTATCTCTCTCACATCCAAACTGAAGCTTTGCATACAATTTGTACTTTCCATTTTTCTGTATACAGATGTATACCAGGAACAGCACATCCACCTGGAGCTGAAATTTTGTTGCAATGTTCAAATGTGTTGGGCTTTTATTACTGGCCAGGTCAGTTCTCAGTGTTCCTGGCATATCTGAAGGCAGTGGGAGCCTTTCTCACCATCATCATTATCCTGTTCTACATTCTGTACAACGCTTCCAGTATCTACGCCAACATTTGGCTCTCTGAGTGGAGCAATGATGCTCGCTTTTCCCAATGCCACCAGTGATACTGATCTGCGCAGTAAGCGTCTTGGGGTGTATGGTGCTCTTGGTGTTGCTCAAGGTTAGCAAAAATTTGACTTCTTTTATGTCTCCATGTGGCTTCATTATAAAGAAGAAAGATGGCTAATGCCTGTGTGTGTGTGTGTGTGTGTGTGTGTGTGCGCATGTGTGTGTGCGCGCGTGTGTGTGTGTATGTGCATGTTGTTCATTCTTCTGCATGTCTAGCTTTTTTGTTTACTTAGTAGGACTCGTTGTAAGCCACAAACCAGTTTGGGCCTGGATAGTCTAGAAAGATGAAATAAGAACAGATCTCAGTGTATCAGTCTCAGCCAAAACTCATCGGCTGGCCTGGCACTCTGTCAAGTGCAGAAGAGAATCACAGCATGTGTATGCCTGTATATAGTTCTTTCATGTGTGTTTAATATGAGTATTTTCTCATACTTGCTTGTTCAGACCATTGCTGTATCCCAGTTTGGAGTGGTGCACTGCCATATTATCAGGACAAAAAAAAAAACTCTCACAATATTGGGAGAGCAGGGAGCTAACCTTGCATCTGAAGCCAGTTAGACAGTAAGAGTATCGCCCTTACTGAGATCACTTCATTGCGCCATATTCAAAGGTCAGTTTTCTCCCTTTTTTTTCTGGCAAGAGAACTGCCCCCCGCTTCCCCCTCTCTCCCCCACCTTCTCCCCTGCCAGTCCCATATTCTTCAGAGTTTGGTCTTGGATATTTCAAATCCTCACAAGCAGGCTTTTGAGTCCCTTTTTGTTTCGGTTGAGGTAACTTCTTTCTCTTTTCTCACAAGGGAGAATTTCGTTTGTAAATATTTGCAAGTTGTGCAAGTGGAGCCTACTGCTGGTCCTGGAGTGTCTAGCCTCAGGTGACTTTGAGCCATTCGCCGATACTCATTCTCAGAATATGTTATGGTTTTGTTTTTGTTTGTTTGTTTTTAACCTAGCTTGGCTTTGATCTTCAGAGTCAGTGAGATTCATGCCTTTCCCAGGGACCCACAGTTCTTTGAGTGGCAGAATGATGGCTCAGTCTTCCCTCTCCCTGTGCCCTTCTTTCCTGGCCAAAACCGGCAGACCAAAAAAGACCAGCCCTTGACGACAATCTTGCCACTGCTCGGTTTTTGTAGTCCATCCCAGGCCTAGACAGTCAAAGGTGAAATAGGTTGACTGTCTTTTTAGACCACTGAAGATGTACCTTCATAGGACAGGCAGGTCATCATAGTTTCCTGCTATGGCAGTGCCATGGAAGTGCTGTTACAACACCGAGAAGATAAGCTTCTGGATTAGGCAGGTATTTTGCCAGGCTTTTTGTCCATGGTCAGAAACCACTTCCTCCCAAAGCAGATATCACAGCACATGAAGTCTAGGCTCTCTAGTTCCGCCCTCTGATGGAGCATTGTGTCACTGATGTCACTGCAGTAGTAGTGCACACCTCTGTGACGTCACTTTAGCTATGGAGGCATCAGTAGGCAGGAAGTCACAGACGACCTTTGGAAGGTTTCACCTCTGTGACATCACTTTAGCTAGGGCAGTAGGCAGGAAGTCACAGACGACCTTTGGAAGGTTTCACCTCTGTGACATCACTTTAGGGCAGGAAGTCACAGACGACCTTGGCAGGTTTCACCTCTGTGACATCACTTTAGCTATGGAGGCATGCAGTAGGCAGGAAGTCACAGACGACCTTTGGAAGGTTTTACCTCTGTGACATCACATCTATGGAGGCTTAGGCAGGAAGTCAGCTGACCTTTGGAAGGTTTTACCTCTGTGACTCACTTTAGCTATGGAGGCTTTGCTTTGGGGGCATTGTGTTTGCCCCCATGCTGCAACATCCCCACTGTCCTTCCCCCTCCCGACTTCTCATGACTGTTTTGGTCAGTCTGATCACTGAGCACCATTACTGCATGCCTCTTGTTTTGTTTTGTTTTTTCCTTGAAGATGGAGTATGGCTGCCTTAATGGTGGAAAAAAAATTCATACACACAAAACTCCATTCCCTTTGTTGGGTAGATGGGATTAATCCGTGCCTGTCTATACAGGGAGTGTCCGCAGGAGTATCAGCCTGCATACACAGAGGAAGAGGAGGAGGTTTTGGGTTATTTGTTTTTCACATTTGTTATTTTGCGCTTTGTTCAAGTTGCCATTTGTGTTCATTTGGTATGAGTTTTGAAGGGTCTTTTTGGCGGCACTATTTGTACTCGCTTACAGAGTATGTCTTGGGGGAGATGGTCTTCTCCTTTTCGTCCATTTGTGCATGAGAACTTCATTTCTCCTTGAGGCATTCTTATCGCTTGTCACTTTGTACCACTCTCCTGAGAGAGAGCTGGGACCAATCCTTTCACCTCCAGACTAAGCATGGGAGACAATTTTGTATGACCCTGTTGTAGGAAAATTACACAGAGACATTCTCATGTGGGATCAGAGTCCCCCTACTCAGTTGAGCCTGCTTCCCATCCTCCTGTTTCATATTCTGGCATTTGTTTGGCAGGTAAGTATGAGAAAAAGGACATTTAAATGTAACAGTAGTTTTGTAATATACTTACCTGTCCAAAACACATGGACTCCCTGCCTACGTGTTTAACCGGTGAAAAGGTGCAAACTCTGAACTGTTTTTTGTACTCCCAGTTCTTATAGAACAGGGAATACTTTAGAATGGGAACGAAGAAATGCTGTCTGTGTGTCCGTGGTCAAAATGTGTTCCACGCGCTCCAGACAAAACTACTGGGCCAATCTTTCTGAAAATTTGTAGGTATGTTCATTATGGGTCACGGACGATGCCCATGTTTTAGTTTACCGTTATAGCCATACTAACGGCATGTAATGTTTTTTCTTCTTTATAGAATATCTCAAAAGTACTTGGCCGATATTTCTGAAAATTAACAGGTATGTTCATTATGGGTCACGGATAATGCCCGATGTTTTAGTTTACCCTGTTATAGCCGTTACTAACAGCTGTAACAGCCTGTAATGGTTTTTCTTCTTTTTATAAAATATCTCAAAAAATATTAGCCGATCTTTCTGAAAATTTGTAAGTATGTTCATTATGAGTCACGAATAATGCCCGATGTTTTAGTTTACCGTTATAGCCATTACTAACAGCTGTAACAGCCTGTAACGGTTTTTTCTTCTTTATGGAATATCTCCGAAAGTACTCAGCCGATCATTGTGAAAATTTGTAGGTATGTTCTTTATGGGTTACGGATGATGCCCGATGTTTTAGTTTACCTCATTATAGCTGTTACTAATGGCTTTAATGGCCTGTAACGGTTTTCCTTCTTTATGGAATATCTCGGAAAGTGTTTGGCCGATCTTTCTGAAAATTTGTAGGTATGTTCATTATGGGTCACGAATAATGCCGGATGTTTTAGTTTACCCCGTTATATCTGTTACTAACAGCCTGTAATGGTTTTCTTTCTTTATGGAATATCTCAGAAAGTACTTGGCCAATCTTTGTGAAAATTAGCAGGTATGTTCATTATGGGTCAAATAATGCCCAATGTTTTAGTTTACCGTTATAGCCATTACTAATGGCTGTGACGGCCAGTAACGTTTTTATTCTTCATGGAATATCTGAGAAAGTACGTGGCCGATCTTTGTGAAAATTAGCAGGTATGTTCATAAAGGGTCATATAATGATGCCGAATGTTTAGTTTACTGTTATAGCCGTTACAAATGGCTGTAACAGCCTGTAATGGTTTTTCTTTTTAATGGAATATTTCATAAAGTACGTGGCCAATCTTTGTGAAAATTACCAGTATGTTCACTATGGATTATGGATGATGCCCAATGTTTTAGTTTACTGTTGTATCTGTTAGTAAACAGCCCATAATGGTTTTCCTTCTTTATGGAATATCTCAGAAAGTACTTGGCTGATCTTTCTGAAAATTTGTAGGTATGCTCATTATGGGCAAAGGATGATGCCCAACGTTTTAGTTTACCATTGTAGCCATTACTAACGGCTGTAACGGCCCATAATGGTTTTTCTTTTTTATGGAATGTCTCAGAAAATACTTGGCTGATCTTTCTGAAAATTTATAGGTATGTTCATTATGGTTCACAGATCATGCCCTGTGTTTTAGTTTACCGTTATAGCCATTAGTAATGGCTATAACGATCCATAGTGGAATTTTCTTCCTTATGGAATATCTCCGAAAGTACATGACCCGATCTTTCTGAAAATTTGTAGGTATGTTCATTATGGGTCACAGATGATGCCCGATGTTTAGTCTACCGTTATAGCATACTAACAGCTATAATGGCCCATAATGGTTTTTCTTCTTCATGGAATATCGGGAAGTATGTGGCCGATATTTCTGAAAATTTGTAGGTATGTTCATTATGGGTCACGGATGATGCCTGATGTTTAAGTTTACAATTATGGCTTTTATTAAAGGCCCATAATGGTTTTCTTCTTGATTGAAAATCTCAGAAAGTTCTTGGCAGATCTTTCTTAAAATTTGTAAGCATGTTTATTATAGGTCACAGATGATGGCTGATGTTTACCAGAATAGCCATTACTAACGGTTACACCAGCCAAGACGGTTTTTCCTCTTATGGAATATATCGCGCGTATTCAGGATAAACTGGGAGTACGTTTATATGCTTTACATCTTGTTTAATATGCTGTAATGAAGTGAACCCATGTAAGGCAATCACTTGTGGACGCTAGTTTGGCTACCTACTCTCCCATTTCTTTTTTGTTGGGGGGGGGGGGTAAGGGAGGAAGGATCCTGATGATATGGGGATGTTCCACAGCAAATGGGAATGAGGCATTTTGTGGACAGATAAGTATATATCATGAAATTATTTGAGCAGTAAAATTCCTTTTCTTTCCTATCTTTTTGCCTTTGTTTTTGTTTTGTTTTTAACCTGTTGAGCGCCTTTAAGCCTGTCAGCTGACGCCGCAGTAAAAATGTACTCCCAGTGCCTATGGGCCGTCCACTGACGTCATGCATTTTTCTTGAATTTTCATTCGTTAACTATTCCTATCAAAGGACTGAAATAGAGTGTGCGTAGTAAGCCTTATATGTCTGCAGTATTAAAATGATATGCAAATGCACACGTGAGGGGAAAGACCATTTATTCTCATCACTGACTGGATGACCAGCCAGCGCTTTGTCTCGCTTGCAAAGATGGCGGCGCAACCTCGACGAGTGTAGCGACCAAATCAGCGTACTTACACAGCTGAGCAGGCTCTGCTAATCTTTTTTGACAAAGATAATAATCTTTTATTCAACGACTCATTTGAGCATGAAGGTGAGATGATGATAGTGATGGAATTGCCGACCATATTCGTCAGTTATTGAGTCGTGCTGTGCGATCTCAAGAGTGTGTTCAGCTGACTGGTTACCAGCGTCGAACAAGCCAGCCTAGTGTGTACTCTGCACTGTGTGCGAGTGGCCAGCTACGTGTTAGTCAGCGCGAGAGGGGAGCGCGGCCTGCTCGCGGCGTGACACGGGCAGCAGGAAAGGTAGGGGAAGAGGAGGAGTGAAAGAGAGGGTTGAAGTCCAGCAAGGGGGCGTGGTGGGGGGGGGGGGGCGTGGGGACTGACCTGTCTGCTTGAGGTGTGAGCGTCTTGATAGACTTCTAGACTGTTCTACTTTCATTTACAGGTGTAGTGTGACAATATCAACTTTATTTTCAACTTTTTTGCTCTGTGTTCTTTTTTGGATGTGAAGCTGTGGTGGTAAATACATATGTTTTTGATCGTGCAAAAAAATCTATCCCAATCTAAATGCCTAAATATTTTTTTATGATCAAAGTTAAAACAAAAGAAGCCCAGATTCAAAATCTCCATTCAATTTCCTTCAAAAATCATATATATTTCATTTTTATATCTTTTGTAGTTTCTGAGCTAGAATTTTTGTGTTAATTATTACCCCCAAATCATTAGATTTCCCTGGCACTGGGAAAGCCTTTGTTTGTAATATTTTCAGGCAGTGAACGGGTTAATCATATTTCCTTTGCAGTTAGATGTAGATAACTTGTAGTACGGTTGGTTGTGTGTGTATATGCATGTTAATGTGTGCATGCGCACATGTCTTTGTGTGTGTATGAAATATTTTAATGTAAACTTGTCATGAGGAGCCATATGGTGTTCTGTGCTTTCATTTTTTGTTCTTATTTCACTTTTAATTGATTTGATTTGTGTGATTTTATATTCTTCCAGTGCAGGTCCTGTGATTTTATCATACACATTCTGATGGGACATGTGTTCTTTTTTTCAGATAGAAGTGGATACATATGTTGTTGGTGTGATTCATTGTGTGTGTGGACGTACTACTTTTTGTTTTGTTTTTTACTTTTCGATTTTGAAATAACCAACGGCATTTTATCTTACATCTTTAACACATTGCCCATTTCTAATAATTTTGTAATCTAGGATTATTTATCATGAAAAACTAAAATCCACATTTATTCCCAGTACTTGTCTGTTTAAAGAATGGAAAAGCAACTTTGTCAGACTTGGAAAAAACTTGTGGGTATGCTAGTTTGAATAAACTGCTTTTTAATACTTCAAGCAGGATAGTACTTGGGGATAATTGTGCAGGGAAAAAAAAAGTGATTTATTGGACCCACATCAGTCAGTCTTTTGCATACAGATTCCACATTGCATATAGTTTCTCTTTCATTTCTATAGTTTATTTTTGCTTAGGGTCAGTTCTTGATTATTTTAAGTTTATTACTCGGGTGCATGCATCTGTTTTACACCTTGCAAACCTTACTAATATTGATTGACTTTCGACACTCACTGGGTTTTGCTGTTTCCAAATTGTGATGTGTGTGGTCTGTGTTCTTTCCACATTTGCTAGAGAGTACATGGATGTGGAATAAAATGTGATTGTCATGGATGGTCACAGTGAAGGCCTATACTATATAGACACAGTATGACTCAAAGAGAAGACAAGACAGCCCCTGTCCTGCTCTAGGTGTGCTGGTGATGCTGTGTGCCTTTTGACGGGCCATGGGAGGAGTGGCAGCCTCTCGCACTGTCTTCTTCCAGCTTGTGGTCTCTCTGCTCCGCTGCCCCCTGTCGTTCTATACTGTCACACACCCCTGGGGCGGGTGCTGAACAGGTGTAGCGAGGACGTGGCAGAAGTGGACTTTGTGGTGCCCTTCACCCTGCGATCCGTGATGAACTGTGTTCTGTCGTTAATGGAAACGGTGGGGGTGATTATCTACTCCACTCCTTGGGCCGCTTGCCCTCTCCCTGTGCCTGCTGTGGGCTATTGGGCCATTCAGGTAGGATGGTGAGAGCGTTATCACGTTCTTATTGACCAATCTGATCTTTTCTTACCCTCCAACCCCCACCCCATCCCCTCCTGCCCATGCCTTAGCTCACCTGCGTTTTAGTTGGCCTCAGAAATATTTTCAGCTGGAAAAGTACATGTTTTGAAGCTGGCTTGATCAGTTTGCACTGTTCTGTAAACTTTCAAAGGTGTAGGAGGAAAGAGTGACATTAAGGAGAAAATGCTTTGTTTTGTTCATTCGGTGGTCTGTTACCATTGCAGGGGACCTTTTTGTTTTAGGAAGCTTAGTCTTGCAAGCCTTCAGCATGGCAGAACAAAAGGAATTGGGTCTCATTTTAGTTTATCTTTCTAACCTTTCAGGCAGAGTGAAAACAATAGAAGAATCAGTGTATCACTGAAATAGGAAATAGATTTATTGTCTGTCTTCCCTCTTCTCCTCATTCTCCCTGCATTTGCTTGTGTGGAAAACTTCTTAACATTGTGTACGGATTCACGCAGATGACCCATGGTAACCTCTGCCTTGCACTCCCTCTCTAGTGTCTGTTCAGTTCACCCGCAGATGGTCTTGATTTTGAAGTTTATTTGATAGTTATCAAGCTTTTCTTTGTTGTAGCTTGTTTGTCCAGTTTGAAACTTTCCAGATTTTTGTTTGCCTTGCAAACTCGACTCCTTTGTTTTGTTTCCCTCCTTGATCAGTTGCTGATGCATGCATGTCATCTTGCCTTCATCTCCTTTGTTCAGTAGTTCTTTGTAACCTCAGTGTTTCCTCAGTTATAAACCAGTATGTACTCTTCACGGAACAAGAATGGTTTCTCCGGCGTTGATGATTAATTTCTGTACAACTTTGGTGTAGTAATATATTATAGTTTGATTGGAAAGCATGTTTAAAGGGAAAAAAAAAGCAACTGGCCTAGTACATTTTTGTCGTTTAGATATTAATATTCAAATATCAGTTGTACATCAGCATCACTTCAGTTTTGCAGACCTTGAATGCTGTTTTTATACAATAAGGATTACGCTAAAAGTTATCTCTCTTTGCCGAGATCTAGCAAATTGTATTCTGCCATAGTGGTTGATTTTGCTGCCTATTTTTTGTCACTTTCACAGTGTTTAGTTAGTTTTGTTTGGCATGGTTGGTTGGATGATTGTTTTTGTTGTTTCTGTGTGTGCGCGTGTGTGCATGTTTCTTTTTTATTCATTGACTTCTTATAGCTTAGTTTTGTCATCCTCTTTCAGTGTCTTAGAATTTTTCTCCTGTCTGTTTGCCTGGATTTTGTCATTTCTTTGTTTGATTTCTGTTTTTTAAAATAAGCTGTTTTTTGCATTCAGTCATGAATTCACTGTACCTACACCCCACACCCTTGCTATACACATCCTTTCCCCATCCTTTCCACCTTTTTTTCCCGTATAAAAAAAGCACAAGACTCCGAGCAGAGATGACTGCTTTTGCACTTCCTGTTGTATTCTTGAGTGTTTGTGCCTGTTCATTATCTTAGCCAGTTTGATGTGTACATTTGATTATGCGTTTGTCAGCATGCTCCATGGAGGCAACGTGTTCGCTTATGCTCATTTGCAGATCCGTGTTCTTGACCCTTGTATCTACAGGTTGTATGAGGCATGGGAAGAAACGGTCCTCAAGTGCAGCATGACTTTAGAATGATGAACAGTCTCACTAAAGAAACTCCTCTTGTTCACCTGTTCCCCTAGGACTCTTCATTTTCTGGGGGTCGCTGCTTCGGTCTTTGGGAGCCCGAAATGCCTCAAGTGTTCTCCACTCTGGTTTTCTGGACAACATGTTGCGGTCTCCCATGATGTTCTTTGATGTGACCCCACTGGGGCGCATCATCAATCGGTTCAGCAAGGATGTGGATTCCATCGACATGGTGGTGCCCGTGAACATCCACATGTTTCTCACGTGTTTCCTGCAAGTCCTGGGCACCATTATTGTCATCTCCATGGGCACACCATTGTTTCTCTCCGTCATCATTCCTCTCTTGATTTTGTATTATCTTGTACAGGTACTTGAAGTATACTTTATAAAATCTGCAGTTTTGTGCATGTTTTTTTTTTTTTTATTTTATTTCTTTTTTAGTTTTTTTGTTTTGTTTTCTTTCCTTTAGCTCTTAACCTGTGGAATCATTTTAAAAAAAAAAACACCCAACATAATTTGGGGGCTGCAAGCAATTCTTTTTTCTTCATTTTGACAGAGTAGATTTTGGCTCTCACTTTTGCCGTACTGCACTTCACCATAGATGTTTATGCTATTTTCTACCCAGAAATATAATTCAAAAACTCATTCACATGTACATCAGTCCATGCATGAAACACACAGCATGCATTATGGCTCACACTTATGCCTGATGATGATTGCATGTTCCATCACACACGAAACCCTCTCAGACAATCTGCACAAACTGCATGCCTCCAAAAACCTGTGCCAGCTGAAAATACAGGTAACTGATCAAGTGATAGGCCACTTGATAGAAGTCTCACACTCTTTACAATGCCATTGACACATTGGATCATGAAAATCCAGATAATCTTAATCAGCAATTACACAACAGAAAATTGGTACACAAAACAGTCATGAGAGTGGAGGGCATCAGCAGTTGGGCAAACTCTTTCTGAAGTGGGAGACATGATTTGGAAATGGAAAGACAAAAGAATTAGTTCCGTGCTGCCCCAAAAGAAGATGAACCTTTGAATGTCATAAGCAAAGTGGCTAGAGCTTTGAGCTGAACCCATTAAAATTTGGATTTCTTACTGAGACCTTCATCCATCTTACAACCCAAGGTGCTTTATCAATGGAATTGTATTTTTTTATTAAGGGTTCTCCCTCTTTGAGCAAATTGCCAGCAGCCCCCAGAAGGTGACAGAGTGAAGCATGTGGTGCTTTATGTTTGTAGCCAATGTTTGTGAGCTGAGGTTTTGTCTTTATTGTGTGCAGATCTGGGTGTTGCTCATTGCCTAACTTTGTGCTTTTGCTAGCAACCTTACAGACTTGGTCACAAAGTCTGGAAGTGGCATCGTTTGTGGATGAACATTGGTGTTGGTGTTACATACTAGTGCCTGAAGAACTGATGGTGTGCAGTTTTGCTTTGTCTTCTTGGTGCCACAGCTTAGAGCCAGATGATGCATTTGTTATGTATTCACATGGTTCCTGGGCTAGTTTGTTGCTTCATTGACTAGTTTCCGTACATTACTTAGCGACATTAATGCCTTCAGCAAAGTCATACTCAGAGCCAACAGTGCAGCGGTAATGTATCAGTTTTTATCTGAGAATATTTAAAGTATAATTGTTTCTAGGCATACTGATATTGAAAAAAAAAAATGATGAAGATCTGGCTGGCTGTTTTCAGGTTTTCTTTTTTAAAAGAAGAACACCAGCTACCATTATGCACATGTGGGTTTGTGAAATGGTAGGTCATAGGATTGATTCCTATCACAGGCATATATTTAGGGGTCTGTAAACCCAGGCTGTCTTCTGCCCAAAGTTGAGTGGGCTTTGCGCTTAAATGGGAAGACTGGAAGCATACAGACAAGTTCCATCCACTTAATGGGTATGTTCCTGATAGCATTGCTCAAATGGTCTCACCAACACCACAGTGTTTGTATGTCTCGGACCTGGTTGATGCCAGGTACAGTGTAAGAGAAAGCACAGAGCATGATCCTGTCTTGTAGTCTCAGACCAAAACAGATGGAAACATGGTTTCTGTCATCCTTATCCTCATTGTGTAAAGAAAAAAAAAGTATATCAATATCTAACCCATCCATAACCTTCTTATGATGACATTGATTTTGGTTACCTTGACAGCAAAGGGGGATGGCAAGTTAACAATAATTGTGATCAGCAGGGAGTGGATTTGGCTATACAGACCAGACAGAATTTGTAATATGGAAATGATGCTACTAGGAATGGAAGATGTGAGATGTTTGAAAGGGCGGGTGTAGGGATGTTGGGAGAAGGGAGGGGGGGACAGGAACAGAGATATCAAAAACAAAATAGATTCCTAACCAATGCTGTGCTCTCAACAGTATTAAATCTTCGTGCAGGATGAAAAGGAATCAGTAAAAAGTAACTCAAAAGTTCTGAATCTGTTGTCTGAAAGGGTTTTCTTTTAAGTTTTGCACATCAAAATTACATTTTTTTCTCTGATTCTGCCATGACCAGAGTGGTGCCTTTATACCTCTTTGAGTGATCATGCCTTTGCTAAACAAGCTTCACAGAAAAGGTTTGAGGGCATTAAATCATTTTCCTTTGATAACTGCCAAATTTGTTTGACCCTGCTCCCATGCATGATGCTTTAAGGTCGTTAAATTATCTTTCTATGATAACTGTCTACTTTATTTGACTTTCATCACATAAATGATGGTTTAAGGTCGTTAAAATCATCTGCCTTTGATAACTGCTTACTTTATTTGTGTAAACGAGTGTGGATTGTAAAGCGCTTAGTGCTTGGTCTCCAGCCGAGGATAGGGGCTATATAAGTATTCATAATAATGATGATAATTTAATTCTCCACCCAATAATAATTTAATTCTCCACCCAGTGACGGTAAGGTAAGTCTCGTTTGCTCTGCTGGTTAACTCAGATCTGTTTTCTGGCCTTCCTGGTTGTGAAAACACACACTTTTGGATCTTTCTGGATGAATGCTCTGAACTATAAACTCACCTTTTCATGTCTTTTTACTCACCGATGTTCAGATTGGTCTGTGTTTCCAGGTCATGTCCCCATTACTGAAGCAAGTATCCAGAAATATCTCGAAGTCATGACTCAGAAGTTCTGAAAATCTTTTATAATAAAAATTTTTATTTCATTTTTTTTTCTGAATTTTCTACAGCTCTGAAAGATCTAGATCCTGAGCCACAAACGGTGGAGTGACCATGTTTCATGATGGCTAAGGTTGGAAGCTGCTGTTGGAAGCTGCTGTTCACAGTGGTGTAACTTGTACCTGACTCTGCCCTGATAAGGGGGAAAAGTAGCAGCTGAGGAAAAGAGTCGTGCTTTTCCCTTGTGGTAACTCTGCAGAGAAAGGGGATGTTGCTTCCAGCTGTATTTCTTGAACGTCCCAGAGTAGATTTTCCTTTCCTGTCTTATGTTTAGGGATGCTGAAAAATGCAGTTGAATGCTTGCCTTGATTTCTCGTGTACTATTTTGGCATTGTTTATTTTAACATACATGCCTAGCCTTTGGAAAAAAAAGCAATAATTTTTGTGAAAAAGACAAAACAGATAAAACAAAACTGCAAAGAACTATGTTTTTGTACCACACCTGCATATAATTCTAACAAAAGCATGATTGTATGTGTTTCTCTGAAACCTTGTAATGTAGATGGATGGATTTTGTTGTTGTTTTCATTTTTGTAAGAAAAATATGACACTAACTGTGAAGGTTCTGACACATGTGTGTCTTGGGAATGTATTTCTTACATTCTCAGGAACATGGATTTCTCAGCTGCTCTCACACAAACCTCAAGCTGATGAGTGTGAAAAAGAGACGGTGTATACCTGTTCCTTTTCTTCCTGATCTTTTTGTCTTCTTTTCGTGTAGGGCTGTTCATTTGGTTTGCCATCCTGCTGAAAGCGCTCGGTGGACGCAAAGCTGCAGGAACACTCCATGCCAGCCTCCTCCAGACTGTTTTCCACCTCCCCCATGGTGTTTTTCGACACCACGCCCATAGGGCGCATAGTCAGTCGTTTCAGCAAAGACATGGACACTGTTGATACCACCATTCCTGTCAGTATTGAGATGTTCTTGGGCTGTCTCATGAAAGTGCTGGGGACCATTCTCGTCATTGCCATCACCACTCCTCTCGTTTTGACTGCTGTGGTCCCCCTTGCGGTGGGGTACTTTTTGATCCAGGTACTTCGGAATAAATCAGCTTTTATTGTTTCTGGTCTCTTTGATAAAAAAAGCTGAAATTTGTCTACATGATTTGATATCTTTTAATTGGAGCTGACAATCCTCAGTTAAACTCTTTACATATTTTGATCAGAGTATGTTGTCATCCCATATCTTTTCTTTGTTCTGTCGTCTGGATTGGCCCATAACCCAGTTAAGGATTTATCCAGATATATTAAATTGCTATGAATCTGCTTAATAGGAAATTAATGAACTAAGAAAATAAGTACAAGATTTATTGATTCAAAACCTGATGAATTATAGCACGATCACTAACACACCATCTTGCAATTGATTTGGTATCTTTTTTTTTCCATTCTGAATAGTGCGCACAGTACTTTTTTGCCTTGCTGTGAGCAACAGGTAACTTAACACATTCATTGTTGTGTATATGCTTTTCATGTAATTCAGTGTTTTCTGCTTTCCCTTTGTTTACCACAGTATGAGATAGCATGCCAACAAAAAAAAAAGAAAAAAAAGTGGTTTTATTCATTTTTACAAGATGAGTTGGTAAACTTGCAATGTGAGCAGATGACCAGATCATCCATTTGAGTTTTTCACAGTAGTTCTGCATCAGGGTTGTGTTTTATTATGATTTTTTGAAAGCAGAATTGGCACTTTTTATTTTACTTTAGCAAAAAGTCTGTAGCAAAAACAAAACAAACCGAAAAAAATCATAGTAATGGGTACGTTCTACACATTGGTGAACATGGACATTGTTGTTGACTTGCACTTGTGTGAGTTGCAGTTTGTGTTCTTTATTTTTTAGTGATTTAAAACCATGCTACAGATACAGATGTTTCTGATATGATAGTATGTTTGAAACTATGTTAATGAGTTTTCAAAACTCATGGACTGTTGCTGTCTGCTTTTTCAGTATGCATAATCAGTGTTTTGAAGTTTTACTTTAAGTTTACTTATTTATCCTGGTCTGATTCATTTTTGAATACTGTTCCTTCTCTGTTAGCTTCACTTAATTTTTGTCAAACAGTATATTCCTACATCACATCTTGCTTGATATTACGATTCATACTTCTGCTGGTTTTCTGTCAAAGTATTTTCTATGCAGTCCTTTCGTCATTCTTTGCCATGCTTCAACCTGGTTGGCTTGCGCTGTGTATCTTCTCTCTCTGCTTGTGATGCATGTGAGCTTTCTAGTTTTTTTCCTGCCTCCCCATCCTTTTCCTCCCTATACCCACACTCCCCTATCCATGCTCATCTTTCTTTCTGACTTATTTGCTTCCTTTTCATCTGTTTTGGATTGATAGTCTGATTAATGTCTTGTGCATCAGTCATGTTTTGAATGGTTCAAGACAGCTTAGCACATGGTCCAGTGCGATATCATATCTTCACGGTATCTCTAAATCCAAAAGATGCCATCAAGAAAACAATGATATCAGGACTGTATGATGATTCTTTTCGCCACAGATTCAGACGACGGCGTCTTAGTGTTCTCTGAGGTCATGCTTGTGAGGGCAAAATCAGCATGATTACCGGTTGTCTAGGCCAATAAGTACACATGACCTGTAACTATATTCAGAGTGCCTACTCAGCTCAGACCTTATTCAGGGTATGCATCAATCCAGCACACTTACTATAGCATGTTTCAGTTCTGTGTGTCTTGGGTATTGTCACATGTGTCTTGGGTATTGTCGCATGGTTCTAGTGTATTTGACAATTTCAAATTGCGCTTTTCTCAAAGGCTAACTTTATGCATCAGATAAAGTGCTTAATCAGTGAACGAAAGATCTTTTTTCCTATAAAATCAGAGGTTTCCCTGTCACATAATGTAGTGCTTTGCAGTTAAAGTAGGTTCTAGTGTATACTAGTATCTAACTTTTACTGACTGGCCATGTGCAGTACAGAGCACAATAGATACCAGAAGAATGCAGATAAACCTAATGCACCAGACTTGCCTTCATGCATGCACAATTTAGATCAATGTGTGTATATTTTTGTTGACAAAAGTTATAACATATGCGTGTTTGTGCCTGTGTCTGTCTGTAAGTACGGTCTTGAAAAGATTTGCTTTAATTTAAACTGTTCAGTGGCAGTGATTTACCACCACATAGTGTTTACTCATAATGATGTTACCTTAAACCTTTACTTCCAGTATCAGTGGGTTTTTAAATCACATTTCTAGGTTCTTTACTTATTTGTGTGTGAGAGAGACAGAGTTTATATATTGCTTTGTTGCATTTCTTGTTTAACTGCAATTCACTTGATTGAATTTCACACATTTCTGCCCTTCCTGTCCCCGATAATCAGTATGGTCTGACTTTAACTTATGAAGGGTTCATCAAACAAGTAATCACTTGGTTCTGAGATTCATAGGTTCAAGTCCAACCAGCACAAGGTGGGTGAAAGAAGGAGTGGGATTCACCTCATCCCTCAGGTCAGCAGAAAAGCAGACCCATTTACAGATGAACCCTCCTTCAGTGGACACACACACACAAATTGTGTTGCACACATGTTAAAGATCCAGTGACGCATTTGAGCATTCGATGGGTCATGGAAATGCAACAATACCCTGCATGCATCAGGATACCTGGAGAGATGATTGGCACAGCCAAGCGTTCGCCACTGCCTACTGCAATGCTGTGATGAAGACAAAATAGAAACGAAAAGAAAAAAGATGAACGAAAAGGAACATTGCTGTTTTTGTGTCTGTCATGGCACTTATGATATTTGTTAAAGGATAAAAAAAGGATTCACACCTGTGGATCCATATACCTTTAAGTGTATTTGGTACTCCCTTTTTTATGAAAACATGCAGTAAATTGTGAAAAAGGTTCATGGTGAAAATACAAAATATGTTCACACTCCATCCGAAAAGAACATTTCATCTGAAAAGTAGGTTTTTCTCCCCCACCTCTCTCTTTCTCTCTCTCTCTCTCTCTCTCTCTCTGTTGTTTGTGGTTTCACAATTACCATGTCATTATCATGCTGTATCAGTGATGCTCAAATGTGGGTCGTCTCCAGTTATTTGTGAAAAAACAACAACTTTTAGCTGAAAAAAATGATCAGATTGAAGACGATTCCACAGCACACTAGTTTTCATGAGAATACTAAAATGATCAGATTAAAGACGATTCTAAAGCACTCTAGTTTTCATGAAAATACTGTTATCTTTGGTGAGAAATACTCCAACAGCACATTTCAGGTACACAGTTTTGATAAATGTGGGGGGGGGGCAGCGGGGGGGGGGGGGGGGTCCCGGTTAGCGCCAACTAGTCTACAGTGTTTTCAGCTGTCTGAAATTCCATTTTAGAGTTCTTCTGAAGAGCTGCCCAAGTGACAACACCAGCACCAGCACTGCAACAGATTTTTCTGTCTTTCACTGGTAGATTGGTATCGAGCCATAACCTGAGGCCGTGCATCGATGTGCAACTGTGGGTAGGGGGATGCTGTTGGCTTCAGGATGTGAGAGGAATGCGGACAACGTCTTGTATGGAATATTAATTAACTGAGCTGCCAATGAAGAACAAGGCTAGTTGCAAAATAGAGGCACAAAAAGGGTTTTTTTTTTTTTTTTTTTTTTTTTTTTTCTACCTATTGAGGTCTTTAGGCATGCGGACAAGCAGCATCCAAAACATTGGAAACAAAGCCGAATAAAATGTTCGTGTTAATCTCTGTGCGGATCTATGCAGGGAACTGTTGTGTGGATGAAAACAGGGCGAGACTTTAGAAAGGGGATGCGTGGGTAGAAAGAGCGTTTTATGCTGAATCAAGGTACAAATGCTCCGCGTCTATAGTTGCGGTTTACCTTGAACTGCGTGGGTGACATGGGGGCGAAACCCGTGTTGTAGGTTTGTACAATCAGCAGTGTGCCGGCGACCACTGGGGTTGAAATGGAGGTGGGTCAAAAAAAGAGGTCAAAGGGCTTAAAAAGGTATGCGAGTGAAATTAACAGCTAATATACAGTGATCGGGGGGGAAGTGGTGAAAACGGGCTGGAGCAAAACAGGACATTTGTTCCTTTTCCAGCAGAAAAGTCCGGGCGGCCAAGTGTGGAGGTACCCGAGGTGTTGGAGAGCATATAGGCGTCGGGGTTCATGGTTTTCAGATGCCGGGACGCATTCAGAAGTCTTGATGGATTGTTTTGTCCCACTCCCACCATGAGGCCATATGGTTAAGGAACAGAAACGGAAACAAAGTTTTGATCTATAAAAAGAGGAGTGTGACCAGGAAGGAAAAGAGAGGGGGGATTAGGGGAAGGAATACATAAGGAGTGACTTTTAAGCGTAACGAAATGTTCTGTTTCCATGGTGTAAAAAAAAATCAACTCAGGTCCCCCAGGTGTCAGGCCTCGTCCCCCGCCCCTCGGTCGTCTCTCCTCGGTCTCTCATGTGTCTCTCTCTCTCCTGCTGTTTGGGTGTTTTGGGGACAACACTTGTAAGAGTGGGGTAGGGTGTGTTTTTGTGCGCTTGTTGTTCCGTTTTTTTGTTTGAGGGATGATCATCACTGGGGGGCCTTAGATTTTAGCCTAGGGTCTAAGAGTGTCGGTGGGAGATCTCGCTAGCCCACTGAGAAGACCTAAGGGAAAAAAGAATCCGGCTTAGGCGGTCCTCTTGGTAATAGATTATCAGTCTGGCCGCTCGGCTCTCTCTGCCGCTCTCTCTCTCCGGGCGGCGCTCGGGACCACGGGAGAGGAATGGTCCCAGCCGAGAGTTGCCCTCACGGCAGAGGAGGGGAGTTCGGTCGTGCCCCAGGGCCCCAGGGCGGGCGCCCCGGTTAGGAGACTCCCCCCCCCCCGCTGCCCCCAATCCCCCCCCCCCCCCCCCCCCCCCCCGCCCCCCGCCGCCCCCCGTCAGGGGGGGCCCCCCCACGCGCCCGGCCCCCGCGGGTTGAAGGCCCCAGGGGGTGCGGTGCTTCCCCGTACAAGGGGCCGCCTGCACCGAACAGGGAAAGGGACGGGCACAAAGTGAAAACAGGACGGGAGGGGAAGGGGGGGAAGGTCATGAAGTGAAAACGTACGGGGATGGGACACAGAATGGGCTGAGGGGGCAGAGTTATCTTTCGCGCGGAAAACAGGGAAAGGGGCATAGGGCACATGGGTTAAGGGGCTACAAAGACCATGAAGGAACGCGGGAGTAAGCGGGACCGCTGGACTGCGCATGGGGAAAGAAAATCAGTAGTGGTGTTTCACAGCGGACAGGAAGGGGTGAAGGATGGGAAAAAAAGCAAAGGGCAACGTACCACCAACGAGGTGCGCGGACAGGGACAGATCAGCAGAGACGGCCCATCCCTGGAGCCGCCCACGGTCCCCGGGTCCCCCAGACAGGGGAGGCAAATCCGATCAAGACAAGCCAGATCTGTCGGACCTGGGAAACAGCTGCACTCGCCCAGGGGCACGAAGGCTAACGCGCTTGTGGGGGGGGGGGATGGGGAAAGACGGGCAACAAGAGCTGGCGTGGTTATGGAGCTACCGTGTGTCGTTTCAGATCAAGTGGACAGTGGGCCAGAGGGGGTAGACGTGCAGTGCAGGCAGACACGTACATGTTAAGGCAAAAGTAAAATGGCTGAAGTCTTGGGAATGCGGTGGACTGGATTGTCAATGGCTGTCAGTGCTACCAGTGCGGATGAGTGCCAGTTGAAAGAGGTTAAGGCCTTGCCGGGGATACGGATGATATCCTGGGACGGAGCAGCAGGCAAGCAGGTAAAGCGCTCGCCTAGCAGACGCTGTATAATGACCGGGCACGGGTGGGTCCGAGAGTTTGCGTGGTCGGAGAGAATCGAGGTCGGGGCAGGGAATTTGGTAGAGAAAACACCTATCTGGTGACAAACACGGTGATCCATCATGTATGATGGCTTCAGACCAACAAGAAGACGAGGGGGTTATAAGAGAGGTCGGTATAGGAGTTCAGAGATGAGGTTGGGATCATTGGAGGGAATGCACGGTACAGGTTGGAGGGGACTGAAGGGACGGGCAACCAGAAGAAAGACAATCTAATGACGAGCCCTATTTGTAATAAACAAATCGCTGCAGAGGGTTTACGGGGCAACTCACCTCAGGCTGAAGCGACTTGAATCGGACAAGTCTGGTCACAATATATTCTCATTTTGGGGCGAGCCATCACAGGAGCTGAGGCACCATTTCGTTCGAACCTTCCACCGGGCAAATCACGACCGTGTTCAGTAGAGGCATGGGGGTTCGAGGAGGGAGCAAAGTGACGAGATGCACTGGAGTGTGGGTCTGGTGCGATGTTCCTA
>JADBJO010003936.1:217500-220857 GCA_016801955.1 Conus betulinus | reverse complement strand
TTAACGGTATTGTTTTTTTTGTCAAATAATTTATTAAATTTTTTTTTTATAAATGTCAGTACAAACAATATGTTAATCTTGACAGTAAATGGTTACAGTCAGTCAGTCAGTGCTGAGAGAGTGTGTGTGTGTGTGTGTGTGGTGTGTGTGTGTGTGTGTGTGTGTGTGTGTGTATGTGTGTGTGGTGTGTGTGTGTGTGTGTGCATGCGAGCGTGTGTGCGTGTGTGCGTGCGTGCGTGTGTGTGTGTGTGTGTGTGTGTGTGTGTGTGTGTGTGTGTGTGTGTGTGAGATGTGTGTGTGTGTGTGTGTGTGAGAGAGAGAGAGAGAGAGAGAGAGAGAGAGAGAGAGAGAGAGAGAGAGAGCGGAGAGAGAGGAGAGAGAGAGAGAGAGAGAGAGAGGAACCCGAAGCAGTCAGTGCATTAACCAACCTAAATGCGTAAATCGGCGTAGCTACGTAAATCAAGATAATGCAAAAACAAACAAACAAACAAACAAACAAACAAAACGTAAAGTTGAAATGACCAAATGACCCATCAAAACCAAGTCAGTTCTGAAAGCTAAAAAAAAAAAAAAAAAAAAAAAAAATCGAGATAAGAACAAAAGTCCCTCACATTCCACGTTATAATTATGTGCAGGAGGGGGAAACTGAAGGTAGACCTACATGATATGATAATCATCATAATTACATAACGCCCTGTCCAGAAAAGGGAAAGCTGCTCTCGGTACTTAACAAGAAAATTATATCACCTATGTAGCCCCCACCCCCACCCCCACCCCCACCCCCCTCTTGCGCTAACAGCTGACCGTAAGCTAATTAACAGTCCCTAGAGGATGTGGCGTACTCATTCTTTTCCGCAGCCGTGAGTATGGCACGTGTTGTCCGTCGCAGGGCCAGTCCCAGCTAGTCTAGCGCGCACCTTCAGCAAAAAAAAAAAAATAAATAAATAAATAAATAATAAAAAAAATAATAAAAATAATAATAAATAAATCCCTCGCTCGGGAAGACGCTGTTTACTATTCTTACCAGCATGCGGGTTCTCTCTCGCCGTTTGTTTCTCAAAGTGACCAGGGATGTCGCGGACGGATCTAGTGAACCGCTTCTCATGGAACGCGCGGAAAGCAGACGATACTTTGATATGCATTTATACATCAGACGGGGAGAGTGCATTGCTGTGTCTTTACAGAAATCGTATTTTGATTCAATGTGTCCTTTTTTTTTTTTTGGCAGTGGATTCTGTGCTCAGTACGTTCATTACAAAAGGCAATTCATATTTGCGATAAATCGACAAAAGAGCTGAAAATGAAGGCAAAATGCTCTATATGGGACTGTTGTAAGGATGCGGTTTTGCTGTAAGCTGTACACACATGGATGCATGTGTACATACAGACATAATACATACATGCACACACACACATACAGACATGCATACGTACATACATACATACATACATACATACATACATACATACATACAAACATACATACATATATGCATGCATACATACGTACATGTGTACATACATACATACGTCCATCCGTTCGTTCGTCCATCCATCCATTAATACATACATACATACATACATGCATACATACATACACACACGCATACACATGTGCATGTCATACATACACATACATACATATAATATACACAAATACACACACACACATACATACATACATACATGCATACATACATAGTAGTAGGCCTCCGTCGGTCGCAGCTGACCAGGGACAGAGTATATCCGACCTAAGAGTTATATCTGTCCGGGCTGTCTGCTCGCTCCGAGCAGCGTCGCCTGTGTCCGTAGAGACCGATACGAGAGTGGCAGTCTCTGTCACAATGGTCACATCTGTATGTTGACACAGGTTTATTGGCTGTCATCCCCTTTCTGCGGACTCGCTTTTCTGCTGCAGTAGCTGTCAGTTTGTCTTCGCCAGTCTGCAGCTGTTTCTTGAGAGTGCTTCTCCAGCTGTTGCGGTCTGTGGCAGGATCCTCCCAGGACTCGGTGTTGATCTCAAACGCCTTCATGTCTCTTTTGCAGACGTCTTTGTATCTCAGCTGTGGGCGGCCAACGCTTCTCTGCCCTGCAGCAAGCTCTCCATACAGGACGTCTTTTGGGATGCGACCATCCTCCATGCCGCGAACATGACCCAGCCAACGCAGCCGGCGCTGTCTCAGCAGGGTACACATGGTAGGGAGGCCAGCGCGAGACAGGGACTATTGTGTTGGTCATCCTGTGTCTTGCTAGAAGATGCCGAGTATTTGCCGGAGGCTTCTGAGGTGGAAAGAATTGAGCCTTTTCTCCTGGCGAGCAGCATGGTCCATGTCTCACTGCCATACAGCAAGGTGCTGAGACTGCAGGGTGTTATACACAGCCATCTTTTGTCGTTGTGGTTGTTGGTAGAATCCCAGAGACCGTGTGTACAGAAAGCACATGGAGAGCCTTGTCATCAGCCGCTTGGGCACCACACAGCCAGCTGGGATGAACATCAGGGTCACTGACGTCTAGCTGAGCCAGGGCCCTTCTGCCTTAATCTCTCTGTCCTGTCCCTCTTTAGCCCCTGTTTCTTTTTCTTTCAGTAGGCTAAATAGTGAATTTTTCCATGTATTCCCCTCCCTTGTGTGTGTGGGAGGGGGGGGGGAGGTGGGGGGTGGTGGTGGTGGTGGAGGGGGGGGGGGGTGTGTGTGTGTGTGTGTGTGTGTGTTGGTGTGTGTTGTGTGTGTGTGTGGGGGGGGGGGGGGTGCGGGGTGCGTGCGTGTGTGTGTTGGTGTCGTTGTGTGAACTGTGGTGTGTGTCTGTGTTTGCTCAATACACCTGAACAGTGATCAGTGACTTTATTTTGGCCCAGCTTAATAATTAAATATGTTTCTCACCCACCAATTCTCACATGGGTTTTCCTGTCTACACTGTCCTCGTCTCTTCACTGTGACAACGGGCCTATGGCTTGAACCGTCAGTTTCCTCTCCAACGGATTCAACTACCACCAAAAGTTTTTTTACAAACTTTATTATTTTTTCGTTTTACCACGAATCCTTCAGTCAACTTTTGTTTCTTCTTAACAAACATGTGTATTGTGATTAATGCACTAAGTACGGAATCCACCGCAAAGAAAGAACGTTTAAAACGAAAATACGATTTCTATAAAGAGAAACACAGAAAATGCATCCTTCGCCCACCCTGATGAATAAATGCATACCATACTACTGTCTGCTTTACGCGCGTTCAGTGAGAAGATCAGTGCCTCTGTCCACACCATTTCAAATCACCACGTGTATGTGTGTGTGTGTGTGTGTGTGTGTGTGTGTGTGTGTGTGTGTAAGAGAGAGAGAGAGAGAGAGAGAGAGGAGAGAG
>JADBJO010003936.1:180000-182500 GCA_016801955.1 Conus betulinus | reverse complement strand
CAAGCTTCCAAAGAGAAGCAAAAAGCAGAATTACTGCGCCACCAAACGAAGGAACAAACAAATTATCACAACGCGTTTCGACCTATTGGGTCTTCTTGAGGCAAGACGAATAATATGCAAGATAATGAAAAAGAAGGATAAAGAGACAGTTACTCTCTCTTCCCATCTGGGTGCAAGATGCCTTTTAGAAAATCTGATATCATTGCCAACTGTTCTTTCGTTTGTTGTTCATCTGCCAACATATAGTCAGTTAAGCTTTCATGTAGCTCAAAATACTTTTAGAATTTTGTTAAGAAAGCCTTTTTTCTTCATTTCAACACAATATGGTGCCGTTCAATGCTGTAGAAAACATACAATACAGTCATTACATTCACAAAACTTTACACAAAATAAACACAGTGTAAAATAGAATTCAGTGGTGCAAAAGAATGCACAATACCACAGTTTAATACAAAGTCACAGTACATATTTACATTTCCGTTTAACACAACACACACAGCACGGAATAGTGATACACAATATAACACCACAAAAAAAAAGAGAAAAACAAAAAAACACTAACATAACACAAACCAATACAATATCGAACAACACAATGCAGAAAAAATTTTCTCTTTTTCCAGACAGACACAAATTATTTATACGGCAGCAATTTCAAAACTCATGTGATGATATTACATCATAATGCAATGCATTTCATACAGTCTTGAAGAAGAAGAAGAAGAAGAAGAAGAAGAAGAAGAAGAAGAAGAAGTGTACACACAGGGACAAAGAGGTACACGTATACAAAAAGAGATAGGCTGACAGGGGAATAGTATGGATGTCAGAAAACATCGTTTCACAATACATGCTTTTACACACTTTTTTTCTCCCTTCATTTGACAAGATTCGTAAGAGAATGAAAGAGTTAAAAGTAAGAAAAGACCTCAATAGGACAAAACGGTAGTAAAAAAAAAAAAAAAGCTGACTTTGCACAATTTCCTAAATACCACAGCAGAACGATAAATCATCAGAAACCGCTCAAAATATCATCTCTCTCTCATCTCTCTCTCTCTCTCTCTCTCTCTCTCTCTCTCTCTCTCTCTCTCTCTCTCTCATAATATACATTGTATATTAATGAACTAGCACCATAAATTATTGAGAAGGGAAGACACGGTGTCACTTTTGACTTGACTGAATTATTTTATATTGTTATTTGCAGATGATATCGTCTTGCTGTTTGAAACTGTCGTAGGATTACAAAACCAACTGAAAAAATTAGCATTCTGCAGCATGTAGACTGGATTTGAAAGTAAACATGGGTAAATCAAACATTATAGTTTTTCGAAAGGGTGGTTTCTTAGCATCGCGTGAAAGGTGGTCGTATGGAAGTTCGCAAATGTCGGTGGTAAATGCTTACAAGTACTTGGGCATATATTTTTCAACAAAACTTAGCTTTACGTTTGCCTGTCATGATCTTGTTAACAGAGGAAAGCGTGCTGTCATTGGTACTTTAAGCTTGCTTTATATAATTTGAAAAGTGTTTCGGTTAAATTATTCTTTCAATTGTTTGATGCCCAAGTGCAGCCTATTGTACAGTATGGCGCTGAGATTTGGGATTGGATAAAAGGTCATGAAATTGAAAAATTACATTTATTTGCTATGAAACGCTTTTTGCATGTGGATAGACGAACCCCCTAATGATTTGCTTTATGGCGAGCTTGGCAGATATCCCATTTATGTAAATTCATACGTGAAATGTATTAGTTATTGGCTTAAGCTCGAGCGTATGGGAGAACACACAGATTACCTGCAAAAGCATACAAAGTATTGTTTGATTTAGATTCTAGAGGTAAATCAACTTGGGCAACTTCTATTCGTAAATATCTTTGTAGTTATGGGTTTTCGTTTGTTTGGTTAGAACAGAGTGTTAGATGTGTTAAAACATTTTTTGGCTTGTTTAAGCAGAGAATAATTGATTGTAACTTGCAAGACTGGAATAGTCATATTAAAAACAGTGAGAGATTTTCTTTGTTTCGATTTCTAAAGTCAAATCAGGTAATGGAAGCGGAACCTTATCTGTCGATGAATATTAATAGTTTTGTCAGATCTGCATTAACTAAGTTTAGATTCGGTGTATATGATATTGCTGTACACAGGCAACGTTATAATGTTCTTACAGAATTAGATGCTTTATGTCCATTGTGCAAGTCTGCCCCAGAGAACGAACTTCATTTTTTAATTTGTTTGCCCTTTGTTTACAGATTTAAGACAAAAATATATTCCTTTGAAATATTATCGACGTCCATCATTTTTTTAGGCTTGTCTTGCTTTCGTCGTCAAGAAATGAGAATGTTGTTGGTGATCTAGCTTCATATTTGTATAAACCCTTCAAGAGGAGGAGTTATCGGACTTGAATTTGTTTATATATGCTTGTATATTAATGTGTTGTTACATCAGTTACATGTTAACACCCCTTTCAAATGGGGCTGTGGCCCTTCTTGAATAAATTATCGTTATC
>JADBJO010003936.1:152500-160000 GCA_016801955.1 Conus betulinus | reverse complement strand
TTCTGTCTGTTCGTGTTTGTCAGTGTGTTTCCGCGCGCGCGCGCGCGCGTGTGTGATTGTATACGTGTGTGTGTGTGTTGTGCGCGCGCGCGCGCGCGCGCGTGTGTGTGTGTGTGTGTGTGTGTGTGTGTGTGTGTGTGTTGAGTTCCACATGTGCGCGATTGTACATACAATATCAGTAACAAACGATGTTTAGAGGGAAAGGAAACAACGATGCTTTTGTTACCACTCTTGTTTAAAGTGTATGGTAGCCGTACACTGGGACAGTGGGCTCAGAGAGAGAGAATTACAGATGACGATAGGCGCAGCGAGTGTGAGTGTGTGTGTGTGTGTGTGTGTGTGTGTGTGTGTGTGTGTGTGTGTGTGTGAGAGAGAGAGAGAGAGAGAGAGAGAGAGAATATAAAGTGTACTCTCTCTCTCTCTCTATCTCTCTCATCACTCTCTCACTCTCTAACACACACACACACACACACACACACACACACACACACACACACACACACACACGGACACGCACACGTACACGCACGCGCACGCACACACACGCACACACACAAACACACACACATACACACACACGTACACGCATACGCACACGCAAACACACACACACACACACACACACACACACACACACACACACACACACACACACACACACACACACACCCCCCACACCCCCCCCACACTACACACACACACACACACACACACACACACACACACACACACACACACGCTTCAGACATATCTTTATTGACATTGACCTATACAGTCTTTGTGTCAAGGGGGAACAGGATCATATTTGCAGCGCCAGGAAAGAGAAGGAAAAATCTGGAATGAAATAGGGAAACTGAATAGCTCAGTAAAGGTAAACAATCAAAGCATTTCTAAATAAAGTAATAGAAAAATCAAAAAGGGATTCGTCTTCATAACAAATCAAATACATAATAGATGTAAAGGAATGGAAAGAGAGAGAGAGAGAGAGAGAGAGAGAGAGAGAGAGAAGAGAGAGAGAGAGAGAGAGAGAGAGAGAGAGAGAGGAGAGAGAGAGAGGGGGGGGAGCAAAAATCGAAGAGGCAGAATTTCAGAGGCAGAGAGACGTCAGCGAGAAACTGACGTACCGTGTCATCATCATCTTTTCTTGCCTTCCGGTAGTCCCCCCAAAAAAGCATGCTTTCCTTTAAAACTACAACCACCACAAAAGAAGAAGAAAACCACCAAAGACGTCCGACGAAAAGAAAAGACCAGCGAGTCTAAACCTATTGGACGGGGTGAACACATACCATAGTAGGATGAAAGACAAATTGCAGGAGGGAAAAATTAGGCAAGAATGTGACATGTACGTTCAGTTCTTTCGTAGGACGATCAGAGCCAAGCTTTTGATGGAACAGGTGCCATTTGAGGACTGATCCTGAAAGAGAGAGAGAGAGAGAGAGAGAGAGAGAGAGAGAGAGAGAGAGCGAGAGAGATTAGAGATTAATTTACGGCCATAGCCCCCATATGAATTTACGTTATAATAACAACATTACAAGAAAGGTATTATAAAGGCAACATTACAAGAAAAGAGTTATTTGGGCAACAGTATCACGAGTTTTGCGTGTAGAGAGAGTTTTTCTAGTAGAGCTAGGGATGTAATGTTACGCGGCATGAAGAAAGTGGTGTTAATGGTACAATTGTACAAGGCTATTAGAGGGGTCTGCAACTTCGTGCGTGTGAAGAGTGAGTATTCAGATTATTTGGATTGTCCACATGGAGTAAATCAAGGATGCTTGTTGAGTCCACAGTTGTTTTTCTTTTTTCATAAACGAACTGGCTGTGGAATTGTCCCGCAAAGGAAGACATGGTATCCAGATGATACCTGGAGCAGTTGAATTAGTTTTATTACTGTATGCTGATGATGTTGTTCTTCTGTCCGGAACAGTTGTAGGTTTGCAAAACCAACTAAATGTATTGAAAGAAGAAGCAGTTTCGCTTAGGTTTATCAGTTAACTTGGATAAGACGAATATAGTGGTCTTTAGAATGGGTGGCCACCTATCAGTGTATGAAAAATGGTCTTATGGAAATGCAGACGTTCGGGTAATTAATTCATTTAAATACCTTGGAGTGATAGTTTCAACAAGGTTAACTTTCCGTTACGCATGGCAAGAACCTCTAAGAAAAGGGAAAAATACTATTGAAATTTGAAATTCTGAAATCCCTGAGGAAACTGAATTGTACATGTGGTATATTTTGGAAAATGCTTGATACAGAGATTAAACCTCTTCTTATATATGCAGCAGCTGAAATTTGGGGCTTACATGAAAATTCGCTGATGGAAAAAGTACATACGCATGCTATGAAGATTCATTGCGGAATTTAAAGACAGGCTTATGTGTTCTTTTAAAACAGAATTGGCACTCATATATGGAAAGTAAAGAAAAGTATTGCTGGGTTTTCTCATTTAAGAATGTGCTTCATTCTGAAAAGTTTCTCAGTGTCATAACAGATAGATGGCACAGAATAAATTACGCAAGATTTAGGTTGAGAACTTTAGGTTTTAATGCGAACAAAAAGATGGTTTTGAATGTGAAACACCCACAGAATCTCTTTGTCCTGCATGTAGACACATTATTGATGACGAAGAACACTTTCTGTTCCACTGTACAGCTTTTAATGAAATGCGGACAAAATTGTTCATTTTTTTTAGTTAGATATAGCGAAAAGACAAAACGTTGCTGTCGTGTTATCTATCATCAGATGATGAACTTGTAATTAAATCAGTTGCGAAATTCATCGCACAAGCATTGAAAAAATTAGACAGATGAAGGATAGTGAAATTTAAGACAATGCATTATAAGAGATATCTGAATGAATATTATCATTCATCGCAAATGGAAGAGATCAGTAAGATACAATTTATTGTTCTGTTATCTCCCCCCTCCACCCCCCTTGTCAAAAGACCTCTTTGGTAATGACAATAACATATCAAAGTGTCAAAAGTGTCAAGTGTCTCTCTCTCTTTCTCTCTTTCTCTTTCGTCGGTTTTCTTTTCCTTGTTCCTCATTCCTCCACCCAGCCTCTTACTTCCCCTTCTGTCCTCCCCCCTCCACTCTCCAGGTCTGTCTGTCTGTCTCTCTGCCCTGACTCTCTCTCTCTCTCTCTCTCTCTCTCTCTCTCTCTCTCTCTCTCTCTCTAAAACAAATTGTCAAGGCGATTGGGGACACGTTTTTCCTTCTGCAACAACAGGGATGAAAAACAATCCTAATCATTTCGCGCGTCAGGAATGCGTGAGGGAGATAAGATAAAGGGGGCGGAGTGACCTTGGCGTTGGAGTTGGGGGGTCTTTGTTTTTAGATTTAAAAAACATCTTATCTCGGTTTCTTTTTCTTCCGTCCCCCCCCCCCCCCCCCCTCTCCCTCCCCACTGCCATCATCGCCCATATTCTCCCTCTCTCTCTCCCTCCCTCTGGCTGTCTCTGTTTTTCTCTCTCTCTCTCTTCTCTCTCTCTCTCTCTCTCTCTCTCTCTCTCTCTCGTCTCTCGTCTCTCTTGCTATTTTTTTAAATTTCAAATAGCTCCTGTAACTTTCATTGCATTAACACGTACCCATGTTTCGATACATATGTTGTAGCATTTAGTGCTGTTGGGTCTAGCAGAATGTAGTGACGGTGAGTGTGAACAATGGCTTGGTTAGCATCTACTTTTACCATTGAGATTAAATGAACTGTCCCGCCCCCCCCTCCCCCTCCTCCACCGAACCCCCCCCCCCCTCTCTCTCTCTCTCTCTCTCTCTCTCTCTCTCTCTCTCTCTGGAAAAAAAAAATACTGCTTTCTTTTTAATCAGAGATACACAATTCTTCCTCTCTTTCTCTCTCTCTCTCTCTATCTCTCTCTCTCTCTGTATATATATATATTATATATATATATATAATATATATATATATATAATGTAAATGTTTGGACGTTCCTGCTTTTGTTGTTGTTGAATAATTGCGCGAAAAGTAGCTTTTCTTCTATCACCTACTCCCCTCTGCCCATACCCCTTTGTTTCCGGAGGGGGCGTGGGGGTGGGGGGAGGGTGTGTGTAGGGAGAGGGAGGGGGGGGGGGGGGGGCATGGGTGGGGTGAAGCGCACGGGGCGCTGCCTTGAGAGAAGATGGCCTAGGTTAAAAAGCAAAAAGCAAAAAAAGCCCCCCCCATGTCCCACCCTTCTCCCCGTAAACACCTACAAAAAGACATGGAACGACACTTGTCGGAGCCCGAATTTTAACTGACGATGTGGCTAATGCTGGGGGACATGATGACAAAAAAAGAAAAGAAAAGAAAAGAAGAGGGCGAGGGAGGGGAGGAAAGGAAGGAAGCGAAACGAAAGAAAAAGAGATACCCCTTTCTTGGAGAAGTTAAGAAACTGACCCTCTCCCAGAGAAGAAGAGAAAAGAGAAAGAAGAAAGAAAAGAAAACTTGTTCAAGGCCCGATTTTTAAGAAAATATAAAAGAATGCTGGCTCAGAGAAGAATAAAAAATAGCCAAGAAAAGGAAGAAGAAAGAATAGAAAAGAAAAAAAAAAGAAAGAAAGATTAGAAAAAAAGAAAGAAAGAAGAAAGAATAAGAAAAGAAAAAGAAAAGAAGAAGAAAGAAAAGAAAAACAGAAAGACAGAAAAAGAAAAAACAAAAATAGGAAAAAAAAAAAAAAAAGAAAAAAAGGAAAAAAAAAAAAAAAAAAAAGAACAAAGAAAGAAAGAAAGAAAGAAAGGAAAATCAAGAAGAAAGAAAAGAAAACTGAACGTACACTTTCTTTAAGAAACTAATCCGCCCCTGCAATCCCCCACCACCCCCACCCCTCATTCTCTCCCTGCCCCTCTCTCCCCTCCGACCCCGACCTCTACCCTATCGCGATTAGGATCGAGAACAATGGAGTCCTATCAAAGATCAGCGACTGCCGAAACGCACGACACCCAGCAACTCCTGGACAACGACTTCATCAGTTTTGGGGGGAAAGAGGTCCGATTTGCCTCTTCCTGGTTTCGTCGGTGCTCTCTCTCTCTCTCTCTCTCTCTCTCTCTCTCTCTCTCTCTCTCTCTCTCTCTCTCTCTCTCTCTCTCATTCATTGTCATTCCTCATCTCTCTCTCTCTCCTCTCTCTCTCTCTCCTCTCTCGCCTCTCTCTCTCTCTCTCTCTCTCTCTCTCTCGTAATGTAGATGTTTTGCGTTCCTGCTTTTTTTTGTTGTTGAATAATTTTACGCGAAAAGTAGCTTTTCTACTCACCTACTCCCCTTCTGCCCGTACCCATTTGTTTACGGGGGGGGGGGGGGGGGGGGGGGGGGGGAGAAGGTGTTGGGGGGGGGGAGCATGGGTGGGGTGAAGCGCAAGGGGCGCTGCCTTGTAGAAAAAAGAGGGCCTAAGTTAAAATCAAACAAAAAAAAAAACAAAAAAAGCCTCCCATGTCCCATCCCTCTGCCGTAACCACCTATAAAAAGACATGGAACGACACTTGTCGGAGCCCGAATTTTAAATGACAATGTGGCTAATGCCAGGGGCATGATAGAAAAAAATAGTAAAAAAGAATTAGAAAGAGAGATGGAGAAAGAAGGAAGGAAAGAAAGAGAGAAAGAAAGAAAGCAAAAAAAAGCAAAAAAACAAAAAAGATTCAGTGCTAACCCCTTTCTTGGAGAAACTGACCCTCTCCAGAGAAGAAGAGAAAGAAAGAAAGAAAAAGAAAAAGAAAGATTAAGAAAGAAAAGAAAAGAAAGAATGAAAGAATAGCCAAGAAAAAGAATAGAAAGAACAGAAAGAATGAAAGAAAGAAAGAAGAATAGGAAAAAAGAAAGAAAAGAAGATACGTGTGTTTGTTATTAGTTTTGTTAAGTTTTAGTCGCTAGTCATGCTTAAGTTAGTCCCTTAGCGGGGCAAGGGCCCGGATGAAAAAAAGCATGTGTTGCTTATCTGTTACCCTTGGAAATAAAGATCATCTCCCATTTTGCTTGTCCCACCATTTCCCTTTCGCCTTCTTCAGTGTAGTGCTCGAACATCTTGACCAGTCTTGTAAGACAGGGGCCCAAAGTTTGAGAGCGGGTTCACGGCAGTATCTAGCTAGCCAAAAGTTCTCTCTCTCTCTCTCTCTCCTCTCTCTCTCTCTCTCTCTCTCTCTCTCTCTCTCTCTCTCTCTCTCTCTCTCTCTCTCTCTCTCTCAGTTTATCTATCTGTCTGTCTGTCTCTGTCTCTATTTCTCTCTCCGTCTCTGTCTATTGCTCTCTGCTCTCTGTCTGTCTTCGTCTGTCTCTGTCTATGTCTCTATGTCTATGTCTCTGTTTCTCTGTCTCTCTGTCTCTGTCTGTCTGTCTGTCTGTCTGTCTGAGAGACAGACAGACAGACAGAGACGGAGAAACAGAGACATAGACAGAGACAGAGACAGAGAGACTATGAGACAAAGAAACAGACACAGAAAGAGGAAACAACAGACAGAGAGCATGGAGAAAGTGTCTGTCTGTCTCTGCTCTCTGTCTCTGTCTCTCTCTCTCTCTCTCTCTCTCTCTCTCTCTCTCTCCGTCTCTGTCTATGCTCTCCCTCTATGTCTCTGTTTCTGTCTGCCTCTGTCTCTTTCTCCATGCTCTCTGTCTCTGTCTGTCTGTTCTCACTTTCTGTGTCTGTTTCTGTGTCTCCGTCTCTCTCTGTCTCTGTCTCTCTGTCTCCCTCTCTCTATGCTCTCTGTCTCTGTTTCTCTCTCTGTCTCTGTCAGTCTGTCTCTGTCAGTCTTTTTGTCTGTCTGTCTGTCTGTCTATCTGTCTCTGTCTTCTCTCTCTCTCTCTCTGCTCATCTCTCTCTCTCTCTGCAACATTGTCCCCTGTGTGTGTCTGTCTGTCTGTGTGTGTGTGTGTGTGTGTGTGTGTGTGTGTGTGTGTGTGTGTGTGTGTGTGTGTGTAAGAAAAGAGTAACTGATGTCTTGCTGAGCGCATGGGTAACGTGAAATAGGCGAATCAGGTTAATCGGTTGTAGGTGAATTTGGAATCGGCGAATTGGGAATAGGGATGACACGGGTTCGGGTCATTGGACGATAAAACGAAAAAAGAAATGAGTGAATGTTTTTTTTTCCTGTAACCACTCACAGTCTGTCAACATGAAAACTGGATACACACACACACACACACACATACACACACACACACACACACACACACACACACACACACACACACACCACACATACACACACACACACATACATATATATATATATATATATATATATATATATCCGGGAAACGTACTGTTGCGGGAGACTAAACAGAAAACCATATCTCATCATTGAAATTGGTTTTGGCATAGAAGCTATGAGAACAGATGAAACTGTTGGTTTACCAGATGTCCACCAGCGGGCAAGTTTATAGAATTCAGCGATTTACGAACCCAAATGATAATTCCCTCTGGCTGGCACGTGGTGTGGTCGGAATTCCCACTCCCAAGATGCCTATCACATCAGGACAGGAAACGGACGCTGTGTGAGAGAGTCGCCAAGACACGGA
>JADBJO010003936.1:137500-147500 GCA_016801955.1 Conus betulinus | reverse complement strand
ATGATGATGCTGGTGATGCTGATGCTGTTGATGATGGTGATGATGATGATGATGATGATGATAATGTGATGATGGATGATGATGATGATGATGATGATGATGATGATGAGAATGATGACAATGACCATGACAATGGTGATGGTGATGATAATGATGATAATGATGATGATGATGATGATGATGATGATGATGACTGAAGAAGATGATGATGATGGTGACGATGATGATGATGTTGACGACGACGCTGATGGTGATGATAATGATGACGACGACGATGACGATGGCGACGACGCTGATGATGATGATGATGAAGATGATAATGAGGAGGAGGAGGAGGAGGATAATGATGGTGATGACGATGATGATGATGATGAAGATATGCTCCGTGGTGTCCCAGGGGCCCGTCTGTCCAGGGGCAGCCGCCCTGCTTACAGTGACGGGGTGTACGGCATGTCTGGGTCAGATCGACCCAACCCCCTGTCCATCTCCCAGCACGTGCACAGCGGCCAGGGAGGCACGAGCTCGGCCTTTGGCCGCAATGCCATGATGGTCTTCTTTGGTAATACTCTGATCCCTGATAGATGGATGGATCGATGGACTGACTGACTGACTGACTGACTGACAAATGGATCGATGAACGCTTCGATTTTTAGTGAAGGTTGGATGGATTTGATGATGGGTTAGAAGTATTTGCCAATGGATAGACTGATGAATGGAAGGATGAATAGACTGACTGACTGTTGCATCAATGACTGGTTTGATTTTACTGAAGGATGGATTGATTTGATGATGGGTGGGAGAAGTATTTTACGGATAGATGGATGGGATGGATGGGATGGATTCACCGGCGGATGGATGGAAATAGATTCATAGGTATATAATAGAACGACTAGCTGCTGATAGAATAGATTTGCCATGGAGATGCAGATAGATGGGACAAATGAATTAATGCATGGGTTGCATAAATAGATTGCAGCAATCGATTCACTAACTGACCGATCGATACATGGATGGGCGGACATTTGGATGAATTGATTCATCGACAGATGTATCATCAATGAATTGATTGATTCGTTGGTGGATGGACTGGTGGGTTGATATAGACTGATCGAATGATGGGTGCATTGCTTGATCGCTTGTTGACTGATTAGTAAGTGAATAGATTGATGGATGCGTGGATCGATTGGTTTGCTCATTGGAGAAAGGAGTAAGACGGGATGAGGAAAACTCTATGCGGAGGGTATATGCGTGTGTGTGTGTGTGTGTGTGGGGGGGGGGGGGGGGGGTCGTTGGGTTGGCGCGCGCGCGCGCTTGTGTGTGTGTGTGTGTGTGTGTGTGTGTGTGTGTGTGTGTGTGTGTGTGTCCACGAAAGATAAAAGATGGGAGGGCTGGTAGAGGGAGGGTAGATCGAAATCTCGGACAGACAGACATAGGAGGAACGAAAGGAAAAGTCGGTGAGGAGAGAGAGAGAGAGAGAGAGAGAGAGAGAGAGAGAGAGAGAGAGATTACCAGACCAGAGACCTCCCCTACCACCTTCACCACCACCTCACCTCCCGATATTTTCTGCTCTCTCTCTCTCTCTCTCTCTCTCTCTCTCTCTCTCTCTCTCTCTCTCTCTCTCTGTCTGTGTGTGTGTGTGTGTGTGTGTGTGTGTGTGTGTGTGTGTGTGTCTCCACCCACCCACCCTTCCTGCTTCTCCACCCTCATTATCCCTCATCATCCTCTCCCTGCTCCAAACCATCATCTCTCTCCCACGCCCACGCCCACCCGTTTCTCACTAACCTCAATCCTGACCCCCCCCCCCCCCCCCCCCCCCCACACTCCACCCTCCCTCCACATCTACAGGTCAGCTAGTACTGGACGAAATTCTGTCCACTGGGCAGCCGGGATGTCCCCCCCGAGTACGAAAACCTTGACCTACCCGATGACCACCCCCTGTCCAATGCCACGGTGCGACCCATGGTGTACCAACGCAGCGCCTACGACCAGAGGACCGGCTACTCTCCTATGACGCCTCGCCAACAGGTGGGCAGGAGGGAGTCTGAACTGACTGCGATATGAATGTGTTGGGTTGTGGTGGTGTGGGGCGATTTTTTTTTTTTTGTTTGTTTGTTGTTTGTTTTTTTTTTTTTTTGTGGAGGACTAAGAGTGATGTCATACGTAGTTATTGTTTTAGAGTTCGTTGTGTTGAAAGTGTTGGGTATGTTTGTGTTCTCGTGGGTTGTGCTGTGTTCTGGTATGGTGTGTCGTGTCCTGGTGTGTTGTGTTGTGTCCTGGTGGGTAGGGATTGGTGTTGTGCTGTGTTGTGCTGTGTTGTGCTGTGCTGTACTGTGCTGTGCTGTGCTGTGCTGTGTGTGTGTTCTGTTCTGTTGTGTTCTGGAGTGTGGTGTTGCGTTCTGGTGTGTGGTGTGTGTCCTGGTGGGTTGTGCTCTGGTGTTGTGTTGTGTTCTGGTGTGTTGTGTAGTGTTGTGTTGTGCTCTACATGGGGTGTCATTTTTCATATTGAAAGTGGTGGGTGTATTTGCGTTCTGGTGTGTAACGTTGTACGTGTTGTACATGGGGTGGCGTGTTTTATTTGAAAGGGTTAGGTGTGTTTGTGTTCGGGTGTGCTGTATTGCGTTCTGGTTTATTAGGTTGATGTGTGTTTTTTACATGGGGTGTCACGTCATATGTTGAAAGGGTTGGGTGTGCTTGTGTTCTGGTGTGTTCAGCTGTATGCTGGTGTGTTGTGTTTTACATAGCATGCCATTTGCTATGTTGAAAGGGTTGGGTGTGTTTGTGTTCTGGTGTGTTGTACTGTTCTGGTGTGTGTGTTGTGTGTGTTGTGTTGTGTTGTGTTGTGTTGTGTTGTGTTGTGTTGCGTTTTAGGGGGGATGTCATTTCTTGTGTTGAAAGGGTTCGGTGTGTTTGTGTTCTAGTGTGTTGTACTGTGTTCTGGGTGTGTTGTATTGTGTTCTGTGAGTTGTATTGTGGTCTGGTGTGTTGTTCGGTGGCCTGGTGTGGTGGCCTGTTGTGTTGTGTTGTGTTGTGTTGTGTTGTGTTGTTGCGTTTTACATGGGGTGACTTTTGCTGTGCTGAAAGTGTTATGTGAGTTTGTGCTCAGGTGTGTTGTGCTATGTTGTGTCGCGTTATGTCCCGTTGCGTTGTGTTGTGATGCGTTGTGTTGTGTCGTCTTATATTGTGTTGTGTTGTACGTGGGGTGTCATAATTAGTGTTGTTGTAGAGTTTTGTAGTGATGTGTTTAGTCGTGCTTTGATGTGTTCTGCTGTGATCCGCTATCATCTGTAGTTTTGGCTTTGAAATTTACTGCATGTTTTGTGCAGTAGTGTAATATCACGTGCAGTATTGCTTTCGGATTTGTTGGCTGCTTTGCTTTGTATATTTTACAGTGTTCCATCATGTGCATTGTTGCTTTGGAGTTTGTTTCAATGCCTTTTTGTGTTTCAGTGCCATGCGATATGCAATATTGCTTTGGAATTGGTTGCGGTGCTTTGTGTTGCGTTTTCAGTGTAATGTCAAGTGCTACCTATTCCTGGTCCAATATCAGCTACTTGTTTCCTGGTCCAACAGCAATCACAAGTTTATGGTCCAACGCCAGTTTCTCGTATCTGGGCCAGCTTCAGCTACTTGTTTCCGGTCCAGTACCATCTACTAGTTCCTGGTCTGACACACAGGTGCCTGTTCTTGGTAGAACACTAGCAGCTGTTCTTTGTCCTGACGAGAGCTGTTTGTTTTTGGTCTAACACCAGGTGCGTGTTCCTGGTTTAAACACCGGGCGCTTGTTCTTAGTCGAACACCGGGTGCTTTGTCTTGGCCTAGCACCAGGTGTTTCTTCTTAGTCTAACACCAGGTGCTTTGTCTTGGCCTAACACCAGGTGCTTATTCTAGGTCTAATACCAGGTGCTTGTTCTAGGTCTAATGCTAGGTGCTCGTTCCTGGTCTAACATCAGGTGCTTGTTACTGGTCCACCACTAGGTGCTTGTTCTTGGTCTAACACCAGGTGCTTGTTCATGGTCTAACACCAGGTGCTTGTTCATGGTCTAACACCAGGTGCTTGCTCTTGGTCTAACACCAGCTGGGTTATTTTTGTCCATCACCAGCTCCGACCTCTCTCTGGTCCAACACCAGCTACGTGTTACCCCCACCCCCACCACCCCCCCACCCCTCCCCGTAAAAAATAGGTAAAAAAGATTCAGGTTTTTTGATTCCTAGTTCTTGTTCACGCTCGGGTGCATACGTGTACCATTCTCATTTAACTCTTTCATGACCTTTCCCGCAACGCAGACGAACGCCGTGACGTCCTTCCTGGACGGCGGAGTGATATATACGGCACGTCACGCATGTGGACCAATCAGCTTCGCATGTTCAAGGACGGCATTTTGATGGCGGACAGCATTGTGCACAAGACCAGTTTCCCCGTCCTCAACACTCGCCGTCTTCCTCTCAGCAACCAACCCGTGCCACGTGATCATTCTCTCAGACAAGTCTCCCAACTGTTTGGTAAGCATGGCATGTGTTAGATCATTTTTGTCCCATGGTGCTTTGGTGCGCTGGATCCTTGCCTCAGTACAATCCAAGCTTGGGTTAAAACGAATCTTTTAATCTCATCGATCTTCTAGCAGAACAGATGAATAGGTGGCAAAGATTTCAAATAGATCCACAAGTATTAAAGAGAGAGAGAGAGAGAGAGAGAGAGAGAGAGAGAGAGAGAGAGAGAGAGAGAGAGAGGAGAGAGAGAGAGAGAGAGAGATCATACCACCGCTTCTAAAAACATTTTTTAGTGACTCTTGTAAGATTTCGCTACCAGTGGTAAGATTTTGTTTCAGTTCACACAGCAAAAGTGACTATATTCGTGATTGACTACATTCTGTCTTGTCATTTGGTTTTGTTGAAAACGTTCTGCAGCTTTTTCCGTGATCTAGTTGACAGACAGACAGGCAAACGAACCAAAATGCACGAAAAAAAAAAAAACATGGTATATAGTCTTCGCCATTATCATCACGATTTATATGATGATCATCGTCATTATCATATTGAAGAAAAGTTGGTTTGCATATTATTATATATATAAGAGAGAGAGAGAGAGAGAGAGAGAGAGAGAGAGAGAGACAGACAGACAGACAGACAGACAGACAGACAGAGAGAGAAAGGGAGACAGAGAGACACAGACAGACAGACCGAAAGAAAACACATGCACTAGAGGCCTCGATTTGGTAAAGTCTCTCGAGCCTTTCATATTTGCTGGCAGCGATCGGCAACGCCAAAGGCACGAGTCGCCCTTCCTGCTAGCTCTTCAGGTAGTGTGGCTCCGGTACCACAATGTGCTGGCCGACTCCATCAAACTGGACAACCCCAAGATGACCGACGAACAGATCTTTCATGAGGCCCGAAAACGAGTTATCGCTGCCTTCCAGGTCAGTTTGAGAGGAGGGAAAGGTGTTGGGGACTACAGGAAGAGTTGGGGGAAGGGTTGGATGGATGGAGAGAGACGAGGCGCTTGGGACAGGGGGGTGGGGGGGTAGGGGGAGGAAAGGGTTGGAGGTTGTAAGGGTGAAGATGAGTGGGGGTCGGGCTGGGGGCAGAGAGTCGTGGAAACATGTACCGTGCTGACGGTTTTGGTTGAGTTTGAGTGAGCTGGATTGCATTGAGGTGGATTATGTTAATAAAGATTGAAGTGGATTGTGTCAATAGAGATTGAAGTGGATTGTGTTAAACAAAGATTGAAGTGGATTGTGCTCGATAAGATGGACATGGATCGTGTTAAGTAGAGTGGGGTGTATTGGCTTAAGTAAGGCTGGGGTGGGTGTTGTTGAGCAAGGCTGAGTTGGAATGTGTTGAGAGGAGGGTGAAGTGGATTTTGCTAAGTGAGACTGAGTCGGGTTGTTTAAAGTCAGGTTTTAAGTGAGACTGGTGTTTTCTAAGTGCTGTTGATGTGTACAGTGTTTTCTGTAAGTTCAATGGGGATTGTGTTAGATAAGGTCGATATAAACTGTGTTACGTACGGTTGGGCGGATTGTGTCACTTTGAGGTGAGTGCTGAGAAGGTGTGCTGAGATGTGCTGAGTGAAGGTGAGATAGATTGTGCTGAGTGAAGGTGAGGTAGATTGTGCTGAGTGAAGGTGAGGTAGATTGTGCTCAATTAGATAGAGAGTTAACTGAAGTGGTATAAAGTGAGATTTGTGCTTTCTTAACTTGAGATAGGTTATGCTAAATGAATTTGAGGCTGATAGTGCTAAATAAAATTGAGGTGGACTGTGTTGAGTAATGCTGAGGTGGATTATGCAGAGTAAAAGTTGAGATGGACTGCACTATAAAAAAAAAAGTTGATGTAGATTGTGCTTAGTTAGATTGAGGTGGGTTGTGCTAAGTACAGTAGAAAAGATGGAGGGGGGAGGGTTTGTCTGTAATGATCCGATGTGTATTTCTTTTTCTACAGAACATGACAATGTAACGAGTGGAGAGAACCTCAAAGTACATGCGTGGAAGAATAATTAAAAAAAAAAAAAAAAAAAAAACCAACCGCCCAAAACAGTGTACTTGACTGATTCAGTCTATTAATGTTATTGTCCAACAGAATATCGCAATGTACGAGTGGTTACCGGCTTTCCTCGACGGCAACGCAACGTCCACGTCCAATCCTTACCCTGGTAAGTTAACTGGGATCGGGAAATGGGGGGGGGGGGGGGGGGGGGGGGGGGGGGGGGGGGGGGGGAAAGGGGGGTTGGATGGCAAGCACATCTGATGTTCATTTTGGGAACTTAGTTCAGACACGGAGGTGGGTGGGGGCGTGGGGGACGAGGAGTAGGGATGTTAGGAAGGGGGGGGGGGGAGGGGGGGTAGGCCCTATGACTTTTTTTTTTCACCCTGGTTAGTTAACCCATTTTGCATCCCATAACGGTGGGCAACGTTCGTTCAGCCTTTTGATCTGTTTTGTTCAAGTTTTGCGGTGAAAAAAAAAAAAAAAAAACTTTTATTTGTTACCAAAAACCTGCCGAATAACCACCTATTCAAAGATACAGCACGTTGATTGTTGAGTTCAATATTGGGTTACAAGTAAAACGTTTTCGCTTTGCTTCGGGGGAAAAAAACATAAATAGGTTAACTGGGATGGAGGGAAGGAATGCAAGGGGCGGAGAGGGAGAGGAAGGAAGGATACCGTTCCAAAACCTCATCTCGGAAAGTAGATTTCGAGATGGGGAGAGCAGTGGGGACGGCGGAGGGTTGAGAGGGGCTGCTACTCTTTATGAGTTGGGTGCAACAACTCTCAGTCCCATTCAGTAAACCCGTTCGCTCTGTACTTAGGGAAGCGTTTCTCTCTTTCCCTTTCTGCGTGAGTTCGCGTGCATTGGCAGATAAAGATGAGTTCATAGGACATATGAGGGAAACCGATACGCCTCCTAATGATTAGTCACACACAACCCTCCTCCCCACCCCAACCCCTTCCCGTTCCTCTCCCATACTTCCCCTCCCTGTCCTTGTCTGCATGTGCCCTCTTTAGTCCTTCTACTGATATGGGATTCTACCCGTGCCAGTGTTCCACATATAGTCAATGAATTGGGGTCCTGGGACGCATCTACCATTCGTAATTAATACTTATTCTGGTAACTCAAATCTGGGATTGTTAAGTACATAGTTTGGAGGGGGGGGGGGGGGGGGGGGGGGGGTGATGCAGTATGTAGTAAAAAAAATCACTTAAAGAATCAATCGATTTGTTTTTATATCATGATCAAATTAATAGCAAATATCTATTCTTCTAATTCATGCACGCCGCGCATGTCTGAAAAAGGCGAACTAAAACGGTGTAACGTCATTTCCTGCTGGAAGAGCCAAATGAAAAAAAAAAAAAAAAAGGCGAATCAGACCATCGTCCTCCTGATATTGTTATCCCTGTGTGCTGTATCACCATTGATTGGAATGCACTTTAACCCTGAATGTGGCTGATCGGGCTTCGTGTCTGAAGGTTACAACTCCAGAACCAGGCCGGAAGTCTCGCAAGAGTTCCGCACAGCCTCCAATTTCCGGTTCTCCCTCATGCCCGCTGGTGTGTGGACCTTCGGGTGAGTAGATGAGGTTGTTATTGTTGTTGTCGCTGCTGCTGCTCTGCTGCTGCTGCAGTTGTTGCTGTGAGTAGCTGAAGTTGTTGTTGTTGTTGTTGTTGTTGCTGTTGTTGTTGTTGTTGCTGCTGTTGCAGGTGTTGCTAGTGTTGTTGTTATTGCTGTTGATGTTGTTGTAGTTGTTGTTATTGCTGTTGATGTAGTTGTAGTTGCTGTTACTATTGTTGCTGATGTGTCTGTTGTTGCCTATGCTGACGTTGTTGTATTTGTTGCTAAAGGTACTGTTTTTTGTTGTTCCTCTGTTGTTATTGTTGTTACTGTTAATGCTGTTGCTCTTGCTGTGATTGATTGTTAATGCTACTTTTGCCGATACCGAAGTTGTTGTAGCAGTTGCTGTCGTTCTGTATGTTGTTGTCTTTCCTATTACCGTTGTTACTTTTGCTGCCGATTGTATTGGTATTGCCACTGCTCACGTTGTTCTTGTTGTTGTTGTTGCTGCTGCTGCTGCTGATTTTGTGATGGTATTTTCAGTTGTTGCCGCTATTTTTTTTGTTGCTGTTGCTGCTTCTGTTGCCTTTGCTATTGGTGTTGCCGCTGTTCATGTTGTTCTCGTCACCTATTGTTGTTGCTGCGTTTACTACTGCCGCAGTAATTGTTGTTGCAGATAAAGTTATTGCTTTGGTTCTTGTTGCTGTTTGTTGTTCTTGTTGCTGTTGTTGTTCTGGTTATTGTTACTTTGCATTTGCCGTGTTGCTGCTGCAGTTGTTTTTGACGTTATCCGGCACCGGCAATCCACAGGGAGCAGTCAATGTCAAGTCGTCAAGAGGCAACCCACCGGAGGAGACACTGCACTGCTGCCGAGTCACTTCAGTGGTGTTCAGTGGCGCCTGTTCTGATCTAACATACGCAGGACACCACCTACTAAGCCCCCTACTGACGACAATAATTGCTTAGTCGCGGAGCCGGCGTGAGTGAGCTCCTCCGGAGGGCGCCACCACGTCCGTCCAACGACAGCCCCATGGACCCGCCGATACCGGTGACCCCGACGGAACCAAACCAAGGCCACAGACGTGGAGAGGACATCGAAAATTGAGGTCACCATGAGAGCAGGGCATGAAGGGCCACAGAATTTGAGACTTTTTTTTTTTAATGCTGATCGATGAGAATGAGGATGATTAAGATGATGCTACGGATTTCATTTCGGTCTGAGACTACATGACAGGGCTGTACTCTACGCTTCCTTTCATAATATATCCGGCGTCAACCAGGCCCGAGAGATACAGACACCTGCAGTGTTGGTCAGGAAATTTGAGCAACACTCTCAGAAAACGCATCCATTAAGTGGATGAAACTCGACTGTGTGGTCCCAGTTTTGCTGCTGCTCCTGCTGCTGTTTGTGCATGTGTTTTTTTTGCATTGGCCGATATTGCTGCTGTTCCTGCTGCTGCTGCTGCTGCTGCTGCTGCTACTGATGCTGCTGCTGCTGCTCTGCTGGTTTTGTTTTTTTTGCCATCGCCAATGCTGTTGTTTTTCTTGGTTTGCTAAAACTGCTGCTGCTGCTGGTAGTGTTGTTGTTGTTCGTGTTGCCATTGTCGATGCCGTTGTTATTGTTATCTTTTTGTTGATTTGCTGTTGGTGGTGGAACTAGTATTGGTGGTAGTGCTGTGTTTGCAAGCACTATCGATGTCGTTGTTATTGTTTTTTTGTTTGTTTGTTTGTTTCTTGCTGCGGTCGCTGCTGTTATTGGTGGTGGTGGTGGTGTGTTTTTGTGTGTGTTGACATAGCCGATGCCGTTGCTATTGGTATTTGTCATTGTATTTTGTTTTTATGCTGCTGCTGTTGTTGTTATTAATGCTGCTATTGCTGTTGCAGTTGCTGTTGTTGTTGTTCTTATTATGGACAACAATACTATTGTTGCTGCTATTATTACCAACTCTGCGTTGTTGC
>JADBJO010003936.1:130000-132500 GCA_016801955.1 Conus betulinus | reverse complement strand
CTGCTATTGTTGTTGTTGATGTTGCTGCTGCTGCTGCTGCTGCTGTTTTGAAGCTGCTGCTTCCACACCAGCGCTATCACTACCACCACCGACTTTTCTGCTGCTGCTGCTGCTGCTACTTCTGCTACTGATGCAACTACTAGATGTACTAGTAGTAATGATGATGATAATAAAAATGATAATAGTAACGACAAAAAAAAAAAAATAATGGTGAGAATGACGACGATGATGATAATAATGATAATGATACTATGAAGAAGAAGAAAGAAAGAAAGAAAGAAAGAAAGAAAGAAAGATGATAATAATGATAATGATACTAATGAGAAGAAAGAAAGAAAGAAAGAAAGAAAGAAAGAAGACATATCTGTACCTCACCGTTCGTAACAACGAAATCCAACACTACTTCACTACAGCCTCTTTCTACGGCCCGTTCGAGTACTCCCGCCTGGATGCTGTTGGCACTGAGACCCAGCGGGACAGAGACCACGGGCTGGGGGATTTGAACTCTGTACTCCAGAGCTACGGCTTGCAGCCCGTCTCCAGTTGGGCTGCCATGGGACCCCGGGCACAGGCAAGTCCCTCTGTCGTGTGTGTCTGTTGTCGGTCCGTCTGTTTGTCAGTTCGCGTGTCTGTTTGTTTGTCGGTATGTTTATATGACCTCCGGCTGGGTGTCTCTGTCCCTCGCTCTGTCTGGCTTGTCTTGTCTTTGTGTCTGCATGTCTGTCTGTCTGTCTGTCTGTCTGTCTGTCTGTCTGTCTCTCTCTCTCTCTCTCTCTCCCTCTCTCTCTCTTTCTCTCTCTCTCTATGTGTACACACACACACACACACACACACACACACACACACACACACCACACACACATATATATATATATATATATATATATATATATTATGTGTGTGTGTGTGTGTGTGTGTGTGTGTGTGTGTGTGTGTGTGTGTCTGTCTGTTTGTCCGTCTGTCTGTCTGTCTGTCTGTATGTGTGTGACCCACTGACAATCTCTCTGCTGTTTTGACAACCCAGTCCCACTGACAGATCTTCCCTCTGTTGTCTTGACCACTCTGTCCCCTCTGACAAACTCCCCTTGCTGTTTTGACCACTGTCTCTCTGACAAACCTTTCCCTTGCTGTTTTGACCACTCTGTCTCTCTGACAAACCTTTCCCTTGCTGTTTTGACCACTCTGTCTCTCTGACAAACCTTTCCCTTGCTGTTTTGACCACTCTGTCTCTCTGACAAACCTTTCCCTTGCTGTTTTGACCACTCTGTCTCTCTGACAAACCTTTCCCTTGCTGTTTTGACCACTCTGTCTCTCTCTTACAACCTTCCCCTTGCTGTTTTGACCACTCTGTCTCTCTGACAAACCTTCCCCTTGCTGTTTTGACCACTCTGTCTCTGTCTCTTCCCCTTGCTGTGTTGACACTCTTCTCTGACAAATCTTTCCTTGCTGTTTTTGACCACTCTGTCTCTCTGTTACACCCTTCCCCTTGCTGTTTTGACCACTCTGTCTCTCTGTTACATCTTTCCCCTTGTTGTTTTGATTACTTTGTCTCTCTGTCACACCTTTCCCTTGCTGTTTTGACCACTCTGTCTCTCTGTTACACCTTCCCCTTGCTGTTTTGACCACTCTGTCTCTCAGACAAACCTTTCCTTGCTGCTTTGACACACTCTGTCTCTCTGTCAAACTTTCCCCTTGCTGTTTTGACCACTCTGTCTCTCTGACAAACCTCCCCCTTGCTATTGTGACCACTCTGTCCCTCTGACAAATCTTCCCTCTGCTGTTTTGACCACCCTGTCCCTCTATCAAACCTTCCTCTTGCTGTTTTGACCACTCGGTCCCTCTGACAAATCTGCTGTTTTGACCTGCTGTTGTCAACCCCCTTGCTTACTCTGTCTCTCTGACAAACCTCCCCTTGCTGTTGTGACCACTCTGTCCCTCTGACAAATCTTCCCTCTGCTGTTTTGACCACCCTGTCCCTCTATCAAACCTTCCTCTTGCTGTTTTGACCACTCGGTCCCTCTGACAAATCTTCCCCCTGCTGTTTTGACCACTCTTACTCTCTGACAAACCTCCCCTTGCTGTTGTGACCACTCTGTCTCTCTGACAAATCTTCCCTCTGTTGTTTTGACCACCCTGTCCCTCTATTAAACCCTTCCCCTGCTGTTGTGACCACTCTGTCTCTCTGACAAACCTTCCCTTGCTGTTTTGTCCACCCTGTCTCACTGACAAATATTCTCTCTGCTGTTTTGACCACTCTGTTCCTCTGACAAACCTTCACCTTGCTGTTTTGACCACTCTGTCCGTCTGACAAATCTTCCCCCTGCTGTTTTGACTACCCTGTCTCACTGACAAACCTTCTCTTTGCTGTTTTGACCATTCTTTCTCTCTGACAAACCTTTCTCTTGCTGTTTTGACCACTCTGTCTCTCTGACAAATCATCCCCTTGCTGTTTTGACCACTCTGTCTCTCTGCCAAACCATCCCCTTGCTGTTTTTGACCA
>JADBJO010003936.1:120000-125000 GCA_016801955.1 Conus betulinus | reverse complement strand
AAAAACAAACAAACAAACAAAACGCACACACATTTATGACAAAACAATGATAAAACCTTTTCTTACGCCTACATTGCAGATGTTTGACAATGATATGCACATCAATACATATTCATAAGCTAAAACACGTACACACATAGACGCACACGTACACGCACACACAAATGCATGCACGCACGGACACACACACACACACACACACACACACACACACACACACACACACACACACACACCACACACACACACACACACACACACACACACACACACACACACACACACACACACACACACGTTTATGACATGTACGTATTCATAGACGCTCATACGCTCACCGAAAAAAAAAAGAGAGAGAGAAAACCCTCAGCTCGGATGGTTACCCTATTCACCCTATTACCCTAGGCCTTTCTGTTGATGAGGAGGAGGGTGGGGAAGGTGAGGTGGGGTGGATGGTGAGTGCGAAGTGGAGTACACACAACCATAGCATGAGCACTGCAGCACTGGAAGGACTTGATGATAACAGAGCAGAACGGTAACGCCATATGTACATTGGACACATCTCTTACAATGCGTTCAGTCTGAAATGTAGTGTGTGCCTGCGTGCGTGCGTGTGTATATATGTGTGTGTGTGTGTTTTGTGTTTGTGTGTACGTGCGTGTGTGCGTACGAGCGTGTGTGTATGTGTGCGTGTATACTCTGTGTGTGTGTGTGTGTGTGTGTGTGTGTGTGTGTGTGTGTGTGTGTGTGTTGTGGATGTCGGAGAAGAACACACAGCCAGTCACATCATCACAACACGTTATCTGTTTTTGCGGTGTAACATTTGCTTCTCTACGATAAAATGGCTATGCGTGCGTGCATTACGGCATGCCTTTATTTATATTTGCCATTCCTTTTTATTAACCTTGTATCAACTCATGGTAGGGCGCAACAGAAAAAAAAAGTAATTACTTAGCTACGCCGGTCTGCTTACCCGGTACCTGGTGAATAAACATAATTATTGCTTCGTTTCGTTTCTTGCCTGTCCTCTTCTTACCCCGGCCCTCCTCCTCTCCTGATAACATCTGTGGTGAACGAAACAGGGTCGGTGGGTGTGCTATGTCTGCTGTCAAAACGCCGAGCCAAATACCGCACGCGGAAGGCGGTGGGGCTGAAACGTTTTTCCAGACAGAGAAATCCCAACAGACATAAGGGTGAGTTGCTTTTATCATCTTTTATCATTCTACTTCTTCTAGTTCTTCTTGGCCCTGTTGTTATTGTTGTTGTTGTTGTTGTTGTTGTCTTCTTCTTCTTCTTCTTCTTCTTCGTCGTCGTCGTCGTCGTCGTCGTCTTCGTCCTCTTGTTGTTGTTGTTGTTCTTGTTTTTGTTGTTGTTGTTTTTGTTCTTCTTCTTCTTCTTCTTCTTCTTCTTCCCTTCATCATCATCATCATCATCATCATCATCATCATCATCGTCGTCGTCGTCGTCGTCGTCTTCTTCTTCTTCTCCTTTTTTCTTTCTTCTTCTTCTTCTTCTTCTTCTCTCCTCCTTCCTCCGTTTCTTTTTCATCTTATTTCTTCTTTTCTACCTTCACACCCGACATGGAGATAATGCTCTCGCCCTCGCTCGTGGTTGGATTGTCTATCGGAAACACTACGCGGGAACTACCGCCCATTTTCCCAAAAAAATGTGGTGGAAAGATAGAATGTGGGCCATGAAAATACGCCTGCTCATTACGTTTTGGTGCCAATCCACATCAGGACGGATTCAGGATCCGTTGGACCTTGGCGAAGGTCTGCGCTCTCCCTAGTGCCCCTTGATGACGACGACGACGATGATGATGATGATGATGGGTGATGATGATGACGGTGATGATGATGATGACGATAATTATGATGATTGTTTTTTGTCGTTGGTGTGTGTGTGTGTGTGTGTGTGTGTGTGTGTGTGTGTGTGTGTGTGTAATGACATCGTCAAAAACTGTGTGAAATTGGCATCGCTCCTCACCTCCCCCCCCCCCCCCCCCCCTCCATCTCCTTCGGGGAAGAGCGCATCTCCATAGTACTATTGCGACAGATTTTTACCCAGTTAACCTCTGTGTGTGTGTGTGTGTGTGTGTGTGTGTGTGTGTGTGTGTGTGTGTGTGTGTTTGTGTGCGTGTGTGCGCCAGTGTGTGTGTGCGTGAGTGAGTGTGTGTGTTGTGTGTGTGTGTGTGTGTGTGTGTGTGTGTGTGTGTGTGTGTGTGCGTGCGCCACTGTGTGTGCGTGCATCCGTAGGTGCGCGAGCGCGTACGTGTTTATGTGTGTGTGTGTGTGTGTGTGTGTGTGTGTGTGTGTGTGTGTGTGCACGCACGCGCGCGCGCTCGAGCGTATGTGCGCACGCATACCTGCGTGTATATGCGCACGAGATTCTTTTATAATGAGGATCCCCTATCTTTTCAACCAGTGCACCACAAATAGTAACCCCTTTGGATTGCTCCCTTGACCCATGCCACCATTCATTCTCTCCGGCAGCCAAAGAGTGGCAGGGGCCGAAAATCCGGGGAGCGCACGGTGTCGGTGGAGTTTGACCCCCAGCGAAAAAAGGTGCTGGTGCGGGATGGGCGGGGCAAGGAGCTTCGATTTATCGACCTCCGACAGCAGACCACCTGCCTCATCCGGGCCTCTGGCGCCGAGGGCAGCTTGATGGCGCTCAGTCTGGAAGGGGAGGTAGACCTGGTGAGTAGAGTGGAGGATAGGGGATGATGAAAAGGGAAAGTGTCTGGCTGCACGCCAAAAATTAATGCGTCAAGGCCTTGCTTAAGAAGTCGATTATTTATAAACTGGCGCAATCGGAGTGTTTAGAGAATTTTCATCGTGTCTGAAAGTTGATTCTCCTCGTTTCCTTTCATATGGCCTTCAAGGCTCAAGCCAGGTGGTTCCAAGCAGACAGATTAAGATCAAGAAATGGGATTTGTTTTTGCTCTTGAAGCTGGCTTAAAGATGGAGCCACGGGTGAGTGCAAAGGCCTGAAATGTGTGTCAACTAAGGAGAAGGTCATGTATTTGAAGACTGTTTGTGATTTCATGGATGAAGATCCCCCCCCCAAGGGAAATAATTGGTGGGAGGTGTTCTTCTGATCATGTAGCAGGAGTTGTTCCTTTGATCAATTATCAGTTTAGCATGAAATGCTGGCTCAAATATATGGTAGGCCTCAAAATGCTTACATGGATTATATCGTGTTTTAGTGAAAGTGCTTCTGTGGGTGTTGGAGGTGAAGGAAAGGGGGTGGGGAGGAGATAAGAAAGGGAGGCTTAGGAGGGGAAGGGATGTGGGGGTGAAGGGATTGGGGTGGGAAAGCAAAATGTTCCAGGGCTGATTAAAGAGGAAAATCATCGATTTTTCATTCACGAATCAAGAACGTGCGTTTAGGTGATTTCGGCGATCTCGACGCGCTACATTTTTGTCCTTAAGTCTGAGTCCACCGATAGTTTAGGCCTATTATTTTCAAAAGCTGCACCTGGCTTTTTCAACGGATCAGCCAGTACTGAGACATATTCATTCCTTTGTGGACGAGGATCGTTTGGCAGCACCTGACTTTTTCAACACATACCCAGACTTGAGACATTTCCCAGTTTAAATAAAAAAACAGAAGGGGAAGGCAGATCAAATCCGTTTCATTTCTGTTCAAGGACGATCTACATGACCCTTCATTTTCCTGTCATCTGCTAGACTTTTCAATCTAATATCCTATGCCCTACCAATCACGAGTCATGCATCATTCTGCTATTTTTGCTGACAGTTGGCATTGAACTAATTTACTGACCCCAGATTCCAGGAGAAAGTAATTTTTTCAAAGGATTTTTTTCCTCGGTGCCAAGGAACTTATCTCTGTTCAGACTTTTGTTGTTACTACATGACCTCTTCTATGAAGCCGAACCTGTATATCATCTGTGCGTTTCCTTCCTTTGTGATCGAGGATCGTTGAGGCTCTCACTTGACGATCCCAGGTTTCTGGATTAAACAGAATCTTTCACCATTCTTTGGGAATGAGGATATGTGAGTAAAGTGCCATTTCTTAAGACCCCTCTCAGTATCGGTTCCGAAGACGGTTAGAACCCTAAATTGCAGGCAACGAGAGAGAGAGAGCTGAGAGAGGCGTAGGAGGGAGGGAGGGTGGGGAGCAGAGAGGGAGAGAGAGAGAGATCAGAGAGAGAGAGAGAGCAGAGAGAGAGAGAGAGAGAGAGAGAGAGAGAGAGAGAGAGAGAGAGAGAGAGAGAGAGAGAAAGAGAGAGTTTGTGCTTGAGAGAAAATTTGTGTGTGTGTGTGATTGTGTGTGTGTGTGTGTGTGTGTGTGTGTGTGTGTGTGTGTGTGTGAGATAGATAGATATATATATATATATCTATATATATCCTTCCTTAGAGAGAGAGAGAGAGAGAGAGACTCTCAGAGACAGAGAGAGGTTTGTGTGGATGCGACAGAGAGATCTTGAGGAGGGAGAGAGAGAGAGAAAAAGAAAGAGAGAAATAAAGAGAGAGACATACACACACAGAGAAAGAGATAGAGAGACAGTCTGCGTGAGCAGTGAGAGAGAGAGAGAGAGAGAGAGCAACACATACAGAGAGAGAGAGAGAGAGAGAGAGAGAGAGAGAAGAGAGAGAGAGAGAGAGAGAGAGAGAGAGAGAGGGTTAACCTTTCCACTAGAGACCATCACCAAGTTAGTTGTGTGTGCAAAGTGAGGTGTACTGCAGGCGGAAAATCTCAAGAGATCTTCAAAACTGTATATAATAAATCCGCCAAACACGAACGAATCATAAGAGAAAACACGACGCGTTTCGACCTCTAAGGTCTTTTTCAGGCAAGATAAACAACGCTCAGGACAACGAAAAAAAGAACGGTTGTACTTATTTTGACAAATTCTTGCAAGCTGGGCGTTAAAGGAAAACGTTTACATGTTCATTCACGTTTGGCGGATTTAGTACATAACCGTTTTTTTTTTTTTATTTTTATTTTTAAGAACCAACCATCACCAACCCCCTGTC
>JADBJO010003936.1:107500-110000 GCA_016801955.1 Conus betulinus | reverse complement strand
TAATTTTTGACTGTAGGTTTTACAAACTACAGCCAGCAAATCATCACTTTTTTTTTTAACATAAATTTGACTGTACGTTTTACGACATAGGAAACTATCGGCAGCAAACAATCTGAGAGTTGTTCCGTTTTATAATTCGTGCTGCACATCATAAATATGAATTAAACATCATTCACTCCCATTTGATTTGGTTGTGTTTGGCAGATTACGCGGTGGGACGAGAACATGCGGGGTTACGACGCCTCTCAGGAGCCTGGACGACAGCCATGATCCGGGGCTCTGCCAGTGTCATCATGTTCACCTACTCCAGCCTTCTTCTCACCCATGTGCCGGAACCTCATCACGCGCATGCGCGAGACTTTCCTCCACCGCTTTATCCCGTTCGACTCGGCCGTCGCCTTCCACAAGTACATCTCCGTTCTGGCCATGATTGCAACTAGTGAGTGGGGAAAGGAGCAAGCGATGGGGTGGTGGGGTGTGGTGGGGGTGGGGGATGAGGATCGGGATCAGGGAGTTGAAAGGGTTATAGGGTGACAAATACAGGTCCGAGTCCACGGTTACAAAGTAGGCTCAAAACGCTATATATATCTATTAGGCTAGCAGCTGCACCTGGCTTTTGTCAGAATCTGCAGCCAGTACCAAAAGCATACTCATCGCACAACCCAGCCCTTGATCCATACTTTGCCTGACCCGGACGCAGATCCAATGTCTGCTTCCTTTTATATTTACAGCACGATCTACATAACCCTTTATTTCTCTGTCGTCTGCAAGGCTTTTTACCCCCAAATCCTTGTGCCCTACCAATGGCGTAAAAACACACACACACACACACACACACACACACACACACACACACACACCAAGCATACGCTTAATTGCGCTATACTTGCTGACATAATGACATTGATCTAATTTATTGACTCCAAATTCCAGGATCAAATCGTTCTTGTTTTTTTTTATATATACATTAGAATTTTTCTTTCTTTTCTTTCTTTTTTTTTTTTTTTTTTTTTTTTTTGCATGGGGGGGGAGGGGGGGGGGGGGGGGGGGGGGGGGGGTCATGTATTCACACAGCGTTGCGCAGCTACTTGATCTTTGTTGTTAGCCCAAAACTCTGACCTAAGGTGGTAGGAGAGCAGAAAGTGAAAGGCAATTAGCTGTGGCTCTCCAGAAATAAGACCCTGCATTTCAGCTCTGGCAAAAGACTTTTGTTTTGTGTTGCTTGTTTGCTTGTTTTCGAATCCAAAGATGTAGAGGAGACAGGAATAGTATCTTCTCCATCTTCAGTTAGCTGGAATTCCATTGCCCACATTGAAGTCATTCACCGCATCCTGTTGGTCTGCTTGGCTCTGCGTCTGTTTGCTATTCACGGGTTTGCTGTCCGTACACTGAACTCCCCAGCTGACAGTATCAAACTGTCATGTTTGAAGCACGCGCACAGTTATTCGCTCGCAGGCGAAGGCTTCGTGCAGGTGATATGCCGAGCACGTTAAACAGACGACAAAAAAGAGCTGTATAAACGTGATTACCAGAGAGGGCACACCAGTCAACTGAACGGTTTTCTTGCAAGGAAATGGGTTAGATGTCTGTGCGAGCGAACACAGGCGAACAGAATGAAAACCAGGCAGGATACTAATCTTGTCCCCTCTACATCTTCGATACTACACAAAATAGTGGGAACTGGTCTTCTGAAGTGATGAAGTCTGCAAATCTTTGACGAGGAGGACTTAGTACAGCTTATTCTTGGAAATACTGTCTGAATCTCAGTACGTGACACGGCGAAAGTGTTGATTACGTAGTTGGTTGGTGATTTTGTTTATTTATTGCTGCTGCTGCTGCTTGCTGCTGCTGTTGTGTTGTTGTTGTTGTCGTTGTTGCTGTGCTGCTGCTGTCATTCTCGTCGTTGTTGTTGTCGTTGTGTTGTTGTTACTGTCGTTCTTGTTGTTACATCGTCTGCTGCTGCTGAAGCTGCCGCTGCTGCTGCTGCTGTTGTTGTTGTTGCTTGCTGTTGTTTGTTGTTGTGTGTTGCTGCTGCTGCTGCTGCTGCTGCTGCTGCTGCTGCTGTCTGTCAGTCTGTCTGTCTGTCTGTCTGTCAATGTTTGTCCAGAAAACAAATGTATCCCTCTGACATTTTCATGTTTCTAGAGTTGTTTCTCTCCCTGTTTATCAGTCATTCACATTGTGGGACACGGCACCAACCTGTACTGCATGTGTACCCATCCACCGTCAACGTCAACTGCTTCTTTAGGGAGTACTACACCGCGTACGAATTCTCCCCGTCAATCTGTCTGTCTGTCTGTCCGTCTTTCTGTCTGTCTTTTCTTCTGTATCGGTCTTGTTTTGGTCTGTGTGTGTGTGTGTGTGTGTGTGTGTGTGTGTGTGTGTGTGTGTGTGTGTGTGTGTGTGCGCGCGCGCGCGCCTCTTTCTCTGTCTGTTGCTCTGTCGGTCTGTCCGTCTCTCTCTCGTCTCGTCTCTCTCTCTCTCCTCTCTCTCTCTCTCT
>JADBJO010003936.1:60000-100000 GCA_016801955.1 Conus betulinus | reverse complement strand
GCTGTGGTGAACCTGAGTGGAGCACAATACCTGTCTCATGCCACTCTTCCTGATGATCTCTGGATGGTTCTCCCATTCAGGAAGGTCTGCTGTGCATTCCTAGTCATCCACCCCTTCCAGTAAAACCCAGATTTTCATACATCACAGTCTTCCAAACCATGATTTGTGGCCACCTGCTATGTAGAATGTTGTTGTAAGGACTCCTGGTGCCGTATTGTATCCTCTGGCAGTGCTGATTGCATATCTGTTTAAGCACTTGGTTGTGTCTCCGTGTGTATCTCTCCATGGATTAGCGCCGCCGTGCGCAAAATCAAGACAGTTGTCCTATTATTTGTTTGCTCTGACAGAGCGAACACGTAGGGTCATCGGACTTCCCCCGTTTCACAAGATTAATCACTGCACGCGCAGGCGGTCATGGGCCCTAAAGTGAGGCACTTGATCCATCCTTCAATATCCCAGCTGTCCAGACGCAGAAGCCAATCGTTCTCAGGCGGCTGAAAGACCCCTCGGCAGAGGAGAAACATGCATGCATGCCGCAACTGTGAGACACTTCAGTGGCGCACTGTGGATACAATTTGCTTCAATAGTTCCCACAGGACTTTGCATAGCGAAAGCTGCTAAACACCGAAATGACAGCGCAACAATTCGTTGATCTACGTGTATGTGCATATGGCGTGTTCACATAATTATGTGTTCCACTGTATTCACATACAAGTTCCAATATCCTCATATATGTTATAGCGTACTGTGATCCAAATACGTGTTTCTAGTAGTCACCTACGTATTCTGATTCCGACATTTGTGAACGCGTTCCGGCAAATAAACACATGTGGTTCTGTACATTGATACGTGTTCCAGTATGTTAACATTGTGCTCTGGTGTTTGCATATCTATGTATTATTCACTCTGAGGTGTGTTCCAGCGCGTTTACAGTTATTCTCACGACACACTCATCTGTGTTTCTGGATTTCAGCTTTCACATTTGCAAGAATTTGGGTGCCCTGCACATATATTTCACGTGTCGGTAACTCAATTGTGTATGAAAAAGCAATCTGCGTAATGTGTGTCAAAACAAAGCAAATGATGGGCATTCCATGCGGAAAGTTCTACATGTTGATGAAAGTTCTGTTCTAAATAGTTCTGTTCCATGTGTGTTTCAGTGCACTTAATGTGTATGTCAGTAGATTTAATTTGTGCTAAGGTACATTTGTCTGTAGATTTTTTTTTTCAGGTTATTTGCATACATGTTCCATTACGTACGTTTGCTTTTTTTTTTTTTTTTTTTTTTTTTTAATTTTGCATGACATTAACATCGGTACGTTTTCGCAATTCATGAAGTAGTACGTTTTCATGACATGTATGTTTAATACGTTTTGCGTGCTAGGCTGTACGCTTCAGTACAGTGTCTTTAAAATCTAATCGCACGTGCATTTCAGTACATCATCGTGTGTGTGGTTAAGAACATTTGCATATGTGCGTTCACTACCGTCATCGGACCATGAGTGTGTTTTTCGCCCCATTTTTCTTTTGTCATGAATATTCACGGGTGTATCACCCCCATTTTTGTCACAGATACATGAATACGTTCATGTGATGTATGTTTCATGATGTTTGGGTAATGCATAGGCGAGTGAAACGAGATATCTCCTGCTGTAATGTGCGCAATAATGTGTGTTTCAGTATATATGCGAGCGACACTTCCAGAAGGTGGAGGGACGCAGCTTGTTCACGGGCCTGAAAGCCACCACCCACTTTGGGCGACCAGACTTCGTGGAATTCCTTTACTCCCTGCAACTGGAACACCCGAAGGTGAATTTCCGGCTGGCAGATCTGAGCCACCTCCGTTTTCAGAACTGTGATTATGCAGCAGGCTCCTCTGCTAAATACCTCATGCTTCTGCTGATTAAAACAAAGAAACAAAACCCCAAACCAACAAACAAACAAAACAAACAAACACACACACACACACACACACACACACACACACACACACACACACACACACACACATACGCACGAAATTATGCAGATATGCGCAGCAGTTATGCGCGATCAATCAGTGAGGTAGTAGTTAAGCGAACGGTACTGTTAATTCAAAACTTTCTGAATGACATGACTTGATTTTTTTTTTTTCAACTTATTATGGGAACACAAGAGTTCAATAATTGTCAGGAAGCTGACGGTTCTTTTCTTTCATGCAGTCTGACACAGTGACTATATGAAATAGTTCAGCACGTTCAGTTGTCTTTGGTTCATTTGCAAAACTGTTGACAACTTTTGACGTTTACAGTTTCATGTCAGTCTGTAGGCTCCATAGTGTACAGCCGAAACAGTATGACATGTTCGAATGTCTGGAGTTTTGTTGACGAATTTTTGTCTGTTAGTATGTACAGGTGAAAAAAGTTCGGCTTGTCCACTTTTTGTGCCAGGTGTATTGGACTCTGTTGACTAAATTCATCTACCACTGTGTGCAGATGAGAACAGTTCACTATGCTCATGATTAATTGTTATATTACAAACTGTTAATAGCGTTCATCTGTCACTGTGGTGCAGGAAAACATATTTGGACTGTTCAGGTTTTTTTTTTTTTTTTTGTTTATGGTAAACTGTTGACCAATTTCATCTATCATGATATGCAGGTAAATTAGACTGGACTGTTGTCTTGAGTTTATTGCAAATTGTTGATATATTGTACTTAGTACCAAGCGCAATGGGTTGTTCACTTGTTGTCCTGGGTTGATTGTAAACTGTTGACAGATTTTGATCTGTTACGATATGCAGGTAAAACTGTTTTGGACTGTTGTCTTGAGTTTATTGTCAACTGTTGATATTTTGCAGCCAGTGCCATGTACAGTGGATTGTTCGGTCGTTTGCCGTGGGTGGATTGTTGATGAGTTTCCTTTATCGTGGTGTGCAGGTGAAAACAGTTGGCGTGTTCAGCTGTGGTCCAGGACCAATGACCTCCTCTGTGCAAGCTGCTTGTTCCACGTTGAACAGGGTTGAGGGCTACACCTACACCCACCACTACGAGAACTTTTGAGTCCTTAGAGTCCAGATGCTGCAATACGTATCATATACTGCATAGATGGCTGCATGTTCTACACCCAACTTTTTTTTTCTGAATCCTTTGAATTCAATTGCTGCAATATTACGCTGTGGACGCATTTATGAACAAGAGAGACACTTTGTTGTGACTCTTTAGTGATGAACCCACGCCACTGGAAGATGGAAGGCAAAGAGTAGGTAGTAGGACGAATGAGGAAGTTGACGCATGAGCATAGCATTCCAACAGCCGTGCGGTGATATACACGATCAACGAGTATGACACTAATGATCGGTTTTCGATCGATGGTCGCCATTGGAAGAAGAAGAGATCTTGTATTGCTGACGAAATGTGTGTGTGTGTGTGTGGTGTGTGTGTGTGTGTGTGTGCGTGCGCAGCTTGTTGGATCACTTGATTGTTTGTTTGTGTTTTCAAAGTAGCAAGTGTCTCACATGCATGGTCCACACACGTCCTAGACAGACCATACACATGAACAGCCAAACAAGGTGATGTCATAGACTCGCTTTGTTTACACGTTCATCTGAAAACGTTTATTCCAAGACAGTATCTGGCTTAGGAATGGGGGATGCTGAACTGGGACAGGTTTTTTTCAACCCTTTTTTTCTTCTTCTACATTTGGCATAACCTTGTCAATCATCAAATTCAGTAAAACAGAATGAAAAGACTTTTGTATGAAAACATCAATTCGTTATTATTTAATCCTTTGAACCCTGCCAAGTTTATTGCTTGGGCAGCTTCCCTTTTCTGCCCAGTTTGAACTGATCTGCTTGAACAGAGGGGAAACAACACTCAAACTCTATCATCTCAAAAACTTTTTTGCTAAGAAGAAAAAAAAAAATCACATGACTGTTGCCAAGTGATTTTGCAGCAAGAGTTTACAATCTCATGTAATATGATACGCTTTCAGATCTTGAATGCTTCGATGAATAATACAATGTTTATCTACATGAACAAACCAGGTAGTCTCATTTCAACTGTAAATATCTGGAGGATCATCCTACAAAGATGTAAAAAAAAAAAAAGAATCAGAAGACTTCAAAACTTTAACAAAGCTTTTATTTTTAACTGAATTGAATTTGAAAACTGTTATTTGCAAAAGTCTTGAAGTAATACACATTATACTTGTTTGAGTACATAATTCTGTGCCACCCCTGCATTGCTTGGGCGCAGGTTGTGGCATTGTTCAGTAGCGCCTAGCCAAAACAATTTATCTATTGTAATGAACTTTGGAACATCAAACTATTTTGCAAACACATAAGATCAAAATTTCTTTGGCTATTTTCATCTTGCTGGTTCCATAGTTTGTTTGAATGTATGCTTTTTACGTTGTCTTCATGCTCATGTGACGAACCCACCTGTTGTGAAAGAATTGAACCTCAATGGTTCATTAGGATTCACATGCATGCATATGTTTGGATGGCATTTCTCTTTTCTGTGATACTCATTGCACTTACCAAAGTGGAGTCTGGGTTTGCTTCACGTTTACCTTTTTCTCTTCAAAAAGGTTTTAATCCAGATTCTTCAAAGTTATTTTTTTAATTCCAATTGTAAGATTAAAAAAAATGTGAACATTGTCGAGTGGTAATTACGTTTGTGTTGATGGTGTGTATGCTGTTGGTAGTGTAGTTCAAATTGGGATTATATAGCGTTATCCTTGCATTTCCTCAGAAACTTAACTTTGTTGTAGGGTAATTACATTTGTGTTGGTGTGTATGCTGTTGATAATCTAGTTCAAATGGGGATTATTTAAGTGTTATTCTTGCATTTCTTCACAAACGTATTGTAAATGCCATTTTCATTCTGGAAACGACCCAGATTCAGATGTTCCGAGACCGATTTCCAATTTTTGCCACCGACTGCAACCTCAAGTCTGTACGAAAGATTAACTAAAAGAGGAAACGCCATTCGTTCCCGTTTCCTGAAAGGACTGTGAATGCCATCTTTTGATGCTTGTTCACTTTACATATTCCTGACAAAGCAATTTGATTCTGGAGAAGTGGCATGGAAATGTTACAACTTTCTTTGAAAAACCAGGCCTGTGTAAACCATGATGCATAAATGGCACATTTTCTCTGTCCATTGCCTTAGAATGTTCAGTTTAAACAGGCAGTTGAACATACGTGGGGTAGCAGGCGACCTATGTAACGAGGCTGGGAAATTGATGGCAACTGGTCCTCTACATTTTCCAGGCCTAAAACAGAACAAAACCAAATCAAAAAGTTCTCAAAATTCTCCAGGTTGGAAACAAGCAGCAGGATGGAAGGGGGTGTCGAGTGCTGATTTTCCAAATGTTTGTCAAAGCAGGGGAACACAGGTGAGGTGTTTGTTTGATCTTCCAAATGTCGGAAAATCGTGGGGAGGGAGGTGGTTGAGAGCATGTGCATGCAAATGACAATACGTGTGATCCTCAATCCAAACATGTTCCTTTTTCACATTCTCTCGGATGTGCTGAGAAATCCTCAAGCTCAACACGTTTCTCAACATTGGTATGGCCTTGCCTGCCTACTTGTTGGAGGTCACAATACGATGGTTTTGATGATGGTGAAATCAGTGAATCGGAAGGGAGACTGCTATTGCCACATGCCATTCCGTTTCTACTGTATACATGAAGCTGGGGAAAACTGGTCCCCTAAACGGATAATGATGAAAGCTTCAAGGACTCAACTCAAAGACGATTTTCAAATCTATTATTTGTCGAATTTCAAGCCTAAGCCGAATGAGTGGCATCCCTTGAGCTGGAAAAGCCGGAGGAATTTTTCTCTGGACTGGTGATCAGCACGAAAGTGACAAAATTTCACAGGGCTGGAGAGAGGCAGTTTTCAGATTTTTCTTTGGACTAGATATCTGGCCAGAACCTGAAAAGTGGTACTGTTTAAAGTATAAGCTGTTGTAGAGATTGTTGGTGCCACAAAGGATGACAGTTTATGTGCACCTTTATAAATTGCCTAATGATCACAGTAGGTACCATTTAACCTTTTACCCTCCGACTTGCCTGCCATCAATAGGAGGCATTCAGACTGTTCCATGTAGGCATGTTTGCTGGTCTTGGCAGGCATGAAAAGCTTTTTCCTTCACTTTCCTCTACAAACTGCAGGGGAAATAACCTCAATAACGAGCCTTGAGGATGTCTGTCCGAAGTTGTAGACATTTTGTAGATGCTGTAGAGGGTACTTGCTTACTTCTGCAGACCGAGAACAAAGGGAAGTTTTGCAGATTTTCCCCCTGTTACGAACAGCTAAAAAAAAAAAACAAAAAAAAACGGTGGCCCCCGGCCCCCCAAAAGGGGTGGTACTAGTTTCTCACAACAAACCACTGTATTACATAGAAGTGTGCTGTTGTGTGTGAACAATGTGCAGGCTACAACTGATCACCGTGTGCAGACGGTGTTTGTTAGTCTGCGTATACATTAGCGTCATGAATCAAGTGTGCACTGTTCCTTGCCTGTTTTTTTTGTTGTTGTTGCTGTTGTTGTAAATATCACATACATTTTCCCTTCAAATGGCTACAAGTTTTGAGTGTAATGACGAAATGTATTTGTGATTGGACTAGTGTTGGTGCAAGGAAAACCAGATACACACATTTCAGTGTGTTTAGTCAACAAAACGCATTTGCATGCTCTCAACATGACACGTTTCAAAACGGTGTATAGATCTTTCAGAAGGTATTGGCATTATCATTTATCACTTTGGTGTGGTCTTTTTTTTTTTTTTTTTTTCGCATGTATTCTCCAGTTCTTTGATGAAGTGAAAGTATGAATGGATTGCTTTTCTGTCTGTTTTCCATTGTAGGGCAGGAATGAGATGTAAATAATTCTATTTTCATATATTGGATGTTTTCGTAAAGAAATTGTACATGCAATTTGAAAAGAAATTGAATCAAATACATTGTAAATGGTTCATTGAAGGTTTGTTTCTGTTCACTGTTAACAAATGCATTACTACGACTTATTGTACAACTGCTACTACTTTTTCTTCCTCAAAAAGTACCAAAATATGTCGATGTGAATTTGCAGGCTGGAGACTTGTTGGTTCCGTTCCTAACAGATACTTTTGCAGAACTTTTCAGACTTGACCAACTCTTATCCAGTGCTTAGTGTGCTATGTGCTCAAACGTAAAGACTAGAACCACACACAAAAGAATTTCATCTACTTAATCGAAGCATCTTTCCCCAACTACACAGCAAATGCCTCTCTCTCAGTCACTGGCCTACTTCGGAAATATTACAAAAGGAAGCACACAGCACGGCCCTGTCATACAGCCCCTGACAAGCATGGTACTCCATAACATCACCATCTCCATCATTAACCAGCACCCTTTTAAAAACTAAAATTCTGAAGCCCTTCATGCACTGCTGTCAAAGGGACCCCCACTTTCAAAATTCCTGTCCACCTCTAAGCCCACAACTTTGAGATTTTGTAAGAATCGGCGAGTTAATGGGAACCATTATTCAATGGATAAGGTGCTGCCCTGCGCAGGATGATGCTGTAAGCCGAGTCTTCAACAGAACACTTATTGTCTACAGTATGGGGTCTATAGAGGCAACATCCTCCATTAGCAGCATACACAAAATTAGAAGAGATACCACTGGACACTACTGAAGTGACTTGGCACCAGTTGTAATGTCTCTGTGACAAACCTTGTAACTTGATACCAATACCACCTGTCCTCTATGGACTGCAATCATGTCTGCAACAGGGCAACTGGGGCAAGGTTGTGTACAGGCAGCTTGAATGTTTGGGTCCAGAGATGCCAATGGGTGGCAATGAATATTGAACCGTTACATTAAAAAAAAAAAAAAATCTTGTGCTGAAGACACTTTACAAACTCAACTTCAGAAAACTGAGCTTTTCCCTGTAATCTTCAAAGAAAAGATAAAATATCCAATATCATGCCTGTACAATCATTTTTTTTTTATTTTTATACCTCTACCCCCAACTTGTTTTTTTCTGCTTTTCTGACAGTTTCCGCTTTTTCCACCGTAGATGCACCTCTCAATACCCCCCCCCCCCCCCCCACCCCCCCCAAAAAAAAAAAAATCCTAATCTAGTTCGCAGATTCTGATGTTTGGAAACCTACTGCCAAGTACTGCATCAGGAAATGTAACCTGCTGTTTGTCCTGCTGATACATACTCCCTTAACACAGACTCACTCCACCTATCAATATAATAGTGTCACCACTATGGGGTCAAAGATTATCAATCACACAAACTGAAGTCAGAAAAAGCATGAATGAGAGAACAGACACACAGCACACGAAGACAGGTTTGTATGGACATAGGAGTTTATTCCCAAAGGAAGTACAGCACAAAAGCTGGAGATGATCACCACAGGCTACTGGCTAAGATACAATAATCAGCAAAAGCACAGCCTCTGGTGTTAGTTAAAATCACTACACATCAATCATGCTCTTCCCCTAATCCCCTCCCCGCTTTCGACTACGACCTTCTATGCCCCTGCACTGGACAAAGTTGGATCTCATTAGAATACAAATACATTTTTTCTAAGGAATAATTTAGAGTAAATGTGATTCATTACATAAGATTATCTTTCTAAAAAGTATCACTGTTCAATGGGTATTATTACTTTTAGGCAATAAAGTACAGAAACTAGTTTTCTCAAAAGTATCAGTGTTCAATGTGTATCATTACTTTTAGGCAATAAGTACAGAAACCAGTTTTTCCCCCTTAATGGCAGACTATTCAATTCCAGCCACTGCAACTTGCAGACAGTCTGGTATAGACAGAGTAATGCAGAGATCCAACATCTCTCCACGACAGCCTGCTGTTCACTCAGCCAGCAAACATTAGTGGTAATCTGAGAGCAGGAGAAATAAGTTATATCCATGATCTGAGGACCTGACGAGCTAACGGTATGTACAGTAAATCAACACTTTCAGTGACTGCTCGCTTTCAACACCATGCCTACTAGATGCAGACAAACTGTGATCAGTGGAAAGGCATGGGCAATCTTTGGTGTCACTTTTATCCTTTTCTACCCACGAGTGAAAAACATCTTACACCAAAGCAAAAAATCAAATCCAAAAGTTTCCACAATATGCAAGAATCATGGTAATTCCACAATAAAGAGAGACTGGGTTCAGTAAATTGCCCATTAACAATGCAGACCAGAAGCAAGTAAATGGACATTATTAAAAAACGAAATCTGCCACTGTCACCGGCTGAGCCACTGCCAGTGAAGGAAGGGAAAAGACTGTCAAGAAAGTCTGCACACTGCTTAACCAGGTGACAGCACCTTTTAGCGGACAGTGCGCAGAGGACAGCCCTCTGGCCGCAGACACGAGACTAGGGGTTGGCAATAAGCATTGGATACAAAGCCTATGTACACCATGCATCTTGCTATATTACAACACCCACCACAGCACGTCGAAGGCCTGCTTTCTATTGCACAGCAAAATCGGTCCACACCATCTCTGCAAATGTAATGCGTATACACATGGTACAAACAAACTGAGGAATAAAGTTCACAGTTCTTACAAATAAGAGTATATGTTGAACACAAGGTTGATATGCCCCAAATGATCTAGTCAATAGAAGGCGGTGCAGGGAATGTCATAAATAATAATAATAAACATGGTGGCAGGGGAGAGTGAACACAACACTGAACGCTGGCTAATCTACAGCCTGACACCTCAAAATGCTTGAACAGATCTGATATCTACGCAGTACGCAGTCTGAATTACAGCATACAATCTATTGTCTGTTGTCTCATTTTATGACAAGCTGGTTCTAACTAACAGCTGCATAAATGTGTTACCACAAACTGTATGTGATATCTGCTTGTACAAAAGATTTCAGACTGTAAGTCTTCAATAGGACTTCAAATGTCTTACAATCGATAAGTTGATTCTCTCTGATGCCTGGATATGGATTTCCTCAGAATAAAAAGAACTCCAAAAACTGAATGTTCAGAGTGTCCATCATGAAGACTGTCGTTCATGAAGTGATCAACGAAGAGCTGTCTGCTGAAAAGGCCCTGAATTTCATCTGATAGCCCTTCACCCAAAGCGCTTTACTGTGCTGTACCACTCCTTTGCCCACCTATTTCTATGTCTTTTTCTTGCATTTCAATTCATTTCAACAGCCAGCAGGGGGACTGTGATTTCTTTATCTCTCTATAGCTTCACTGACTCAGGTACCTGATGGCAGCAATTCACAGTAGTTTTACCATCTCTACTATTGAGTGTTAAACAGTTCCTTTGGTGATCTCATTTGGCATTTTTAATAGAGGATCAAACATTAATGAAACTGATGCCGAAGAAAACAAAAAAAAAAAAAAAAAAAAAAAAAAAAAAAAAGAATGGGGGAATAATTTTCAAGTAAAAAAGAAGGAAGAATTAATGTGTGCCATAAGGATAAATCTGAAGAAAAAAACACAAATGTTAAGATTTACACAAGCATCAGCTGTTCTAATCCAAAATGTTAAACACGCCACTGTGGTCAAGTCCTAGAGTAAACAAAACATCTGTAGTTACCCTTCAAACCAATACACACAAGCAATGTCAAGAAAGGCAGAGGAAAGAGTGGAGAGGAAGCATTGCATACTTCAGGCAGTGGAAGAAAGAAAAGTGTATAAAAATATATTTTTTTTTTTTTTGTAAAATGCAGAAGATGGGGGGAAAAGCATTACCTTCTGAGCAAAGAGAGAATGGACTGGTCCAAGAGATATAAAAAAAAAACATATTCAAAAGATGATACATGTAATTCCTCAAGGACTGCAACCCACCTAGACTTGCTGTAGCCTGGTAAAAAGACGGGGACTAAGCTGGAATAATCATGTCTTCCACACATGCACCGATAATAACTTCTTCCTTTTTTTTTTTGTTTTTTTTTTTTTTTTTTGTTTGGCTTAATACGATACAGAACTTTTCAAGTATTGTGGCACAAGAACCTGACCTTTTATTCAACACCTACGCCATGCCTACAAACCTTCACAAGGTACCTGGCTTCCACATTGTAGCCTTTATAAGTCAGAGTTCCAGCTCTAAATCCCAGACTATAATCACAAAATAACTTCACTAAAACAGTCAGTTTCACCAATCAAACTCCTGAAGATCTGATGACTATCCAAAATCTCTTTTGGATTAAAAATAGAACAAAGTATTATGTACAAGTTAAATTCATGTGTGAAAATTTCAGTTTAGAACTCATAGCCAAATTTCATGTTCTGAGCAATGTTTCCCATCATTATTTCTGTCTCAATTCTATGGACTGAAGAATGTCTGCTGTCACAGTCTCATTCTCACTTCAAAGGATTGGAGAATATCTGCTATCACAATCTAGGATTTTGCAAGCTACACTAGGTACTCAGTTCTACAATCTCTGATCAAAATTCCAAATTCTATTCTTACTTTGAAAAAAATTCTTAGGTCAAGTAAATTTTCATGACTCTGTTATGTGATAAAATCCCAAGCTCAACTGACCTACTCATTATCCCTTTCTGAGTTTCTCTAAGCTCTTTCTATGTAAACGCATAAACACATCATAGAGGCTACACATGTCTGATCTAGGAAAGAAGCTAGCCAATGAACGGCTCCATTCTAAATTATCGTCAAGCTTACAAACTAGGTCAACAAAAGCCACACTGAACTATTCATCATCTGCAGGAGCAGCTCCAGTGCGTCTTTGAAATGTGGACACATGGACAGTAACAATTTATGGCACCATTCAGTTCGCACAATCCACTTGATTACACAGCAGTACTTCATCTTGTCACAACCCTATGTAATTCAGCTTATAAACAGCCTGGACAGAAACTGTATGATGCTGCTCATTCTCCACTACCTGTGAATTGTGAGGGCGGTCTCTTGGTAGAAATGAGTCCACTGGACAGTCATTCATAGCTGCTGCACACTGCTATCATGCAGAGATGCCATCCAGGGTTCTGGGAAATGTTTGACTTTGTGTGTGAACTGAACATGTTTCCTTTGTCAAACTACTTAAACTGGTCAACAGAGCTGACTCTTCCATGACATGGTTCCTGACAGGTGAAGAACGTTGAGCTGACTCTATTCAGCCACATTTAGTCTCTTAAGCTTTCCAAAAGAAAGGTACCCATCCTTCTTCTTAAAACAAAAAAAAAATCCAAAGGCTTATATTTTTCCAACAGATTCAGGATTCCAAAATTTGGAACCGCTGTCACTAAGGGTGTCATGACACAAGACACAAACAAATTCACAGTTACACTGTTTGAAATATCATATGTGACATCTTAGCATGCCTGTGCATATTCCAATATCTTTGCCTATTTAACATTTTTCATTGTACAAACTGCATGGTAAACATACGGTGTGTCTGTTTCATACCTGACTGGTCCACGAACTACGAAAAGTTGACACAGAACAAGAATGCATGGAGATCACAACTGGTCATGATCACACACTAAACCTACCCCTCCCTCCCTCCCCAAATCATGCTTACCTTTCTAACTACCCCTCAACCTGCTCTTACAAATAAACAGCACAGCGTGGCTTAGACTATACTATACACAGGAAAAAGGAAGCGAGATATAGATATATATATATAAAACGCTCTTTCAAGACCAAACAACTCTCACAATACTTTGAAGTTAGGGGACGTGGGGTGGTAGGACATAAGCTATGAGGGCACACAACATACTAGGTGAATACATTAAGTGTAAAAATTAACATATATACATCAGAGTCCAGACAAAATTTGACAAAAAAAAAAAAAAAAAAAAAAAAAAAAAATGAAAGGAAAATACAGAGCATGGAGTCCACATCCTGCAGGCAGAAGGTGGCCCCCTCTCAGCTGAACACAGTGACAGCCATGTCCCCCACTCAGTCCAGCTTGGCCGAGTCCGCCACACGACGCACTGCTTCGTCTGCTGCCATGTCCTCTGCAAGCTCCCGGGCTGAAAAACCAACAACACAAATCATCCCATTTTGATCCACACCAGCATCCTCCCTCCCCCTGATTTCAACGACACACAGGGCCAGGCTCCATACTTGCTATTAAAACAATTCTGCAAATTTTAATGAACCTACAGGAAAACAGACAATCTTACTGCACTTTTACAACGACCTAACCAGCTGGACCTTTTTTACATGTCCTTTTTCTCATCATTCAACTGGGTCACGCTCTGTCCTGTCCCTTACCTTTTTCACTACAATAGTCAATCCACTGAAAGTGAAACTAAATCCTTTTGCATTGTTTCCTACAAACCAACAAAATTAATCTCCATTCTCTATCAATTTCCTGAATCTCCACTCTCTATCAATTTCCTGAATCTCCATTCTCTATCAATTTCTTGTGTGTGTGTGTGTGTGTGTGTGTGTGTGTGTATATATGTATATAAAATGGTATTGCCAACTAACAACAATTTTTAAAAAGTGCTCAACCGAATTGGGAGCGGCATCTGTTAAAAAGTACGATTAAAATGTAAGCATTAAATCAACACAGCGCTGTTTCTTGCTGGTGCAGTCATCAGGATATGGGGGGTCAGTGTTATCGGTGTTTTTATGTAAACATCAAAAGTAATCACCCCCTTCCATACTGAAAACAATACCTAGAGGCATAAACAAGAGATTATCCAATTTGTCATGTAATGAAACAGTATTTAATAACACTGCAGTTAAGTACCAAGAAGCGTTACACCAAAGTGGCTACAACTATAAATTACACTATGACCCAGGAAATGATACATGCAGACACAAGAAGAACAGGAAAAGGAAAATCATATGGTACAAACCCCCATACGACGGAAGAGTTAAAACAAACGTAGGGAAAGAATTCTTTAAAATTCTGACATCTTCTTTCCCAAAAGAGCACAAGCTGTTCAAGATATTTAACAGGCACAACATCAAATTATCATACTCATGTATGCCAAATCTCAAAAACATCACTGATTCAACCAATAAAATGAAAAGCAGTACAGAGACAAACGAGGGTGAAAAGGAAATCTTGCAATTGTACCAAGAAGGAACAGTGCCCTCTAAACAATAAATGCCTCCACAGCAATATTGTATATCAAGCCACTGTAACATCAGAGAACGCTAAGAAACATATAAAGGTATCACCGAAAACCAATTTAAAAATAGATATGCAAATCATAAACAGTCATTTATTATTAATAAAGAAAGATACAAAAATCAAACAGAACTGAGTAAATATATTTGGAAACTCAAAGATTAAAAAAAATAGACTACAACATATCCTGGTAAATCTTAAAAAACCCTGCATCATATGATAACATTTCAAAAAGATGTCATTTATGTCTAACAGAAAAATACATATTATGCAAACCACAATCAGCAACCCTAAACCACCAGGACAGAAATGGTTAACAATTGCAGACACAAATGGAAGTTCCTATCAGTGAACAGAAATGAAAAAAAAAACACATGAGAAACACTGACTGCACGTGATGGCAAACAGCAAACACCTATAAAAACACGACAACACTGACCCCCCCCCCCCCCCCATCCTGACGACTGCACCTGCAAGAAACAGCGCTGTTGATTTAATGCTTATATTTTAATCCTACTTTTTAACATACATATATATATATATATATATATATGAAAATAAAATTCACTGCAGTTTAATCCTACATCTCTTTTTCTGCCATAACTAGAAGTTCATCTTCAACATTTTAACTATAAGTAAACCATTATCTCTTGAATCTGACGCTTTTATTAATGTGTAAAGTCTACTGTCATCACATGAAGCAATAAATTACCCTGTGCTAAATCCAAAATCATACATTTCATCCACTTGTGATTACTCAGCAATTAAGAATACATCACTTACTCAGATTACACACTGACACAGGCTCCCTGAAAAAAACAGGCAGTAAGTGTGTGCAAGAGAAACAGTGAGAAAGATCGGACAAAAGTGATGAGCTTAAATTACCTATGACCTGAAAACAGTTCAACTGATGTGAGCTTTGGCCAAGACCGAAATATCACGTTTCAGGGTGGATGGGGTTTCACATCTCACTCCAACATATCTTAATCTTCTTCAAAATGGCTGGAAAATGATTCAAACAGCCTTTCTAATTTTCTGTGAACCAGCAGGCTGCTGAACTGGCAACCCCAAAACATCTGATAAACGATCACGATTCAGGAGGTACACAGGCCCCATGACAATGTCTTGGTGGGAAGTCCAAGCAGGCAAAGCCCTACTGCTGCAGTTCAATGCACCATTTCTGAAGACCCTTTTGTGGTCTTGCATTATTGGTAACCATGCAGCAAGTTAAAAAAAAAAAAAAAAAAAAAAAAAAAAAAAAAAAAAAAACCACCAGCATAACTGTTCTCCACTTTCCTGTGTGCATTGCTTTGTGTCTGCTCTCTCTTCTTTGATATCTCAGTTTCACACAATAATCCCATGTGTCTGTAACTGCCACCTGACATTTCACTCCCAAACTTTTTTGAAGTCATACACCAGTGTCAGATTATTCAACACTTAACTTCACTTCACACAATAGTACTTCTACACAGGCATGATGTCTATATGAAAGGGTGAAAGACAGAAAAAAAAAAAAAAAGAATCAGGAATGGCCTGTTTCATTTTGGTTAAAAAAAGGGCATGGAACACACAAATTCCAAAAGCATTAATTCACCTCGTTCAGCTCCCATTCACAAAGCAAGCAACATGCCATATTCAGCTTGCTCCTAACTGTTTCACATTTTTTTAACTGAAGAGTGCAGTCAAAATTCACTGATCAGCTGTAGGGTCTACAGTCCTCTCCCACATCCGTATCCCATTGTTGACAACTCAGCCTTTCTCAAACTTCTTACCATGGTTTATGACGTGTATAACACACAAGGCATCATGAAGTTCTCATGATTTTTTTGAAGGTCAAAGCAAATGTGTGCAAATCAGAAAACGGTAGAGAATATCACGTTGCCCATGATGCAGATGCACCCTGCGCTGCAACGTTTGTTAAACACATGCAGAAGAGCCGTGACACACCATAAAAATCACTGGTGAAATTGCCTTGAAATATGAGAAAATATCGAAATGCGATTATATACCTTGGCAATGTTAATGGACTTGGCGTCATTAGGTGCTTCATGATGATTTTTTTTCACCCTTTTTGATTTTTCTCTCAAGTGTTGATTTTTTTTTTTCTTTTTTCCATAATTCAAATGAGAATAATCAAACCATCTGATGAACACAAAGGAATGAGAAAGAGAGAAAGGGGGAGGGGGGGAGAACACTGTACATAAACTCTAAATGTAGGACAGTGTTTTTCTAAAGGAATACTCATAGACCCAGAAACAAAAACAAAATAAACCACAGCAACGATAACATCCAAAGAATTTCAGAGCTGACGAAACTGAGAGTAATTTTAACCCCCCCAGAACAAAAACCCTAAAGCCATGTTGTTGAATGTCAGGGTGAGCAGTAATTCTGAAGTAACTTCTGTATAAATACATCAACATCTACACTGAATCTTCTGCTTGCTCAATCACCAATACCAATGCTACGAATGAGATTACTCCTTTCAGTTGGACAAAGTTCTATCACACTTGATCTGAATTATGAATGGGCTGCTATCCAACAAACCTAAAACTAAACCAACCAACCAAAAAACGAAAAAACTTCAGTGCTAACCACCTGCATAGCACAGAAAAACGAAACAAAACAAAAATGCTTCAAATTTTGTTTCAACTCTTCCAGTTGCACTTTATAAAGGAGCACCTATTTTCAGCTTTTTTCTTTACACTAAACAGGATTACCATAATTCCAGCAAAACTTTTGTTTTCCCTTGGCTGATTTCTGGTACAAAACAAAATCACAGTATGGACCACAATCATATGACAATGTACAAATTTTAGCGACTTCCAGTTGAAACCAGATTATGGGTTGGTAAATGCAAATCAGCCGGTCTTGACAAAGTGTTTGGACCAACACAGCTCTGTTTTGATCACTGGTAGGTTTTACGCCAATGTTTAGTCATGTATGGTTATGTTTTCATTTGTTACCTGTTGGCTTTTTTAAAAATGTGCGATTGTCTCCCTCTTCCCCTTGTGCCCTCCCCTCCCTTTCCCACTTCTCGCTCCACAACTGTTTGTCAAGGATCTTATCACTTATTTCCCTAAGCCTTCTTTGAAATACTGTCACACTAAAATGTGACTGATGCAGCTGTCTAGCATATAAATGGCTTTCTCTTTATCTGCCCAGAATGCTATCAGGCATGGCAACTTCATGAGAATGAAACAGGAAAAAATGATGACTGTTGGAAGCAGAAGAGGAAGGTGCAATGGAAGATTTGGGGGTGGGGGGGTGTGGGGGTTTGCAACAGGCAGTACTTTTCAAAAACCACTTCACACACACACTCTCAATAACATTTGTCAATCTTTTCAACAGATTTTCAATCACTGGTCAGAATCTAAAGAACTTGAAATCACACTGTTTAAATCTCCATTCAGCACACACCTGAGAAGGCATCTTTGGTTTCATGCTACAAATGAATTCATTTAACATGAACGAACACATTACATTAAAACAAAATGTATAAAAAAAATGAACATACAAACAAAAAAAATAAACAACAGCAATGAGTACTGATATATCTGTTTTATCGCTGTAAAATGATTTAAAAACAAACAAAAAAAAACATTTCAAACGTAAATGTCAATGCACATGCAGTATCTTACATTTTTAAACTTCTTAAACCAGTGCCAAACAAACAAACAAAAAAAAAAACAAACAAAAAACAAACAAACAAACAAATAATCAACTTACAAATCTGTTGGAACACAGTTATATCAAAGCAACCCCCCAAAATGTTCTTAAAGTTAAAATCAAAACACACGGAAATAAGTATTCACTTGCTTAACCCTCTGTTAAGATTTGGGGCTATCACCACCTCCTGATTACAAATAAGCAACCAATAATTTAGATTTGTTTTCATATGATTTATCAACTTGTTACAAATCCTTTTTATTTGTCTGTAAGCTTGCCTGTGAATCTTTAAGTGAACATTCTTGTTCTGGGGGTAAAAAAAAAGAGAGGTATTTCAGAAACATCTCTCATTGGCTGAAAGCTTCCCATCAAATGATACATGCATCAGAATAGAATTAACAGCTTGACTTATTACAGATTTCAGAGGCACATATCTTTATCTTTACTTACAGTGAGGAGTCTCATCTCGATCTTATCTTTCATACCAAAGAGAGAGCTATTCTCTGGACCAATTGAATACACACCACTTTCAATCAGCATAATTCTGAGTGGTGTAACGTACTAAATTTGTTCTCCCCATTTGTACCGGTGCCGAGTCTTGGGTACACACTGGCCTTAAAACCACCAAATTCCCTATCCCCTGCCCTCTTTCTCCCAGGCAGCACACAAATCAAACCACATTTAAACTCGATGAGCTGGCTAGTATCAAAAGCAAAATCTCTTAAATGGCATCCACAGCTTAAGGTACAGTCTGGCAATTCAACAGGCTTACATAATGTACACGCTCTACCTGAGAAGAACACACACAAATACTTACACTATCTTGCTGAAAAACTGCGTTATTACCAAGGAAATCCAAAATTATAGGGGAAAAGTTGACATTCTCTCTCTCTCTCTGTTCTCTCGCAATGTCTAGACATGCTTCATGATTATTCACAGGCGAGACTGCAACAGGAGAAGGGATACAAGTGCAGGCCAGGTTCCATGCCAACATAAACTTCAACCATGGTGCAAGGAGTCGCAGCTGGATTAAAATAACAGGGTTAGCTAGTTTAGGGACTGTTCTGTAAGTGTAATGGAAACAGGATCTGTAACTCAGTTGAAGTACACTTTCCTGCTAGCCGTGATGGAAATAGGATCTTCAAATGTGTCGAAGTATGTGTAATCAACACACTGCCTGATCTTGGAGCTGGATATATTTTACAGCTTTAAAACAAAGCAACAACAACAAAAAAAAAAACAAAAAAAAAAAAAAAGAAAAAAAAAAAAAGAATAAAAACAAACAGAATTACATGTCTGGCCCTCTTTGGGTTCTGTTTGGCCTTTCTTTTTTTTCTTTTTTTTTTTTTGATGTATGTGAGCCTGTGTCTGTGTTGCTTTGTGTTCGCAGGTGTGTGGGTGCTTTTCTGAGTGTCAAACTGTTTTTGTATGCATGTAGTACCAATACTTGATATACGATATGCAGGTGTGTGTGTGTGTGTGTGTGTGTGTGTGTGTGTGTGTGTGTGAAATGTCTTGTTCTTTAAGTTTAAATTTCACTTATTTATTCTGAAATGTCTGATTTTGATTTAAATGTTTCATTAGTTAACGCATATGGTAGTGCAAACTCTCATATGGTGCCTACAGATTTCATCAAGTAACAGCATACTAGAAACAAATCACTGGGACGCAGCAAGAAAAAAGTGATGGCAAGTGTGAATATCAGCTATGCACTTACAACCCACGTTCCTACCCTGGTAATTTTTGTTTGTTTTCAAATCAACCCTGTTCTCCACATAAGCATACACATCTGCCAACCCTGATCTCGGCCTATACATGGATTTCTTAAGATCTGATCATGGCATCACCTTGCTATTTATCCTCCAAATCCCATCTGAAGTAAATAATGAACAAAAAAGATAACTTCTGCCTCCTTGGCTAAGTTCGAGTATCTGCAAAATGACTGGATATCATTAGCAAACTTAGGATACAGTTACACTAACACGCATGTACCTGTCATACCACATATCTCTCTGCTTCACAAATGATTAACCGTTATTCTTACAGTGTTAGAACCTGTCAGATTAAAATTGAAATCATACCTACATTGAGCACAAATTAAACAGTATATCAAACAGCAAAGACTTGCTCCCATGATGAACTGGTTACATGCCCGTAAATCGACATGAATGCTGCTTATGATACCAAATCACTTACTGACCTGTAGACCAGAAATGTCAACATACAGCACAAAGAACAAAGACACAGACATCCCTAAAAAGGACGTCCCAAGCTCGCCAATACACCCTGTACCAGAGCTATGTACACAGCAACAACTGGAGGGATAAACACAAACACAAATTTACATTTACTCAAGACTGGCACAGACTTTCTGATCTTGAATATAGTCAAACAAGTACAGGGATGAACAGTGACAACTGCAGGTAACCTTGGTTTCACTGGTATGAATGGAAATCTTAAAGGAGGCAGTCAACAGTAAATAACAAACATGTGGGGTAACTCTTACTCTCATGATGAGAATAATTACAGCCATGCATCATAAATGTCACTTCATCTTCTGCTCACCACACGGTCCCAACGTGTTTAATGTCATATCCCACACTTACAACTCTTTGATTTGTCTTATAGTGCAAGTCTTAGAGAAAATTTTACATTTCCATCACTGTGGAAGCTGCCATAGCCATAGGCAGATCTCACCACACGCACGCTGCCTTCAGTGTTACAGCGTAGCATTACTAGCAAGGATTGGTAGACCAGCAATGCATCTACATGCTCTACTATCTCAAACTGTCCAGTTTGACATTCATCCCCATGACACTTACAAAAATTATATGTGTGTGTGTGTGTGTGTGTGTGTGTGTGTGTGTGTGTGTTAACAAAACAATACAATCTGTATTTGAGCACCCCCCTCAATCAGTCAACATTTGTACGCATTCGCATTATGATATGCATGCATACTTACATGTGTTGCGTTTGTGTGTGTGTGTGTGTGTGTGTGTGCATGTGTACATGTATGCATGTGTTTGAAAAACCATACTTCTGTTGCGTGTGCGCAGGCGCGCGCGTGTGCGTGCGTGCATGCTGTGTGCGTGTGTGTGTGTGTGTGTGCGAGCGCGCGCATGCACGTATGTGCGAGCTTATTTGGATACCAACTCGAACTGTCAACACACAATGACAATACTGATACCGTTCTCAAGAAGAGCTAAATAATAAATGCAGGATGATGGAGAAGCAGGAAGAGGTGGGAGGAGGGAGGAAAGGTGGGGAGAGGGGGAGGGGAGCATGGTGGGGGAGAAAAGTAGGGCAGAAGGAAGTCTCAACAAACAAAAGAGACCCAAACAAAATCTTTTGGAGGAAACTAAAAGTACATACAAAACAGAAAACACATGGTTGATTACAGTGATGATTCCACATCACCGCATCCTTTCTTTCCTTTTTTCCCTACATTATTTTAAAAAAAAAAGAAAAAAAAAGAAGGAAAAAAGGGAAAAAAAAAAAAAATGGTATAAAACCAAACAAACCAACATAGTGAACAAACGTGAAAATCCAAAATCTTGTCCTGAGACAAACTCAACATTCTTTGAACACTGTTTATACATTTGAATATGTATGCATCATGCACAAGGCAAGCAATAGGAAAAACTGGGTAAAAGGACGAAGGGATGCAAGAGTGAAGTGAGTAAAACTTAAAGCCAACCTGCCACCTGCCCAACATGTGGATCTCTAGACATGCACAGCCCTACATTTCCTTCCTCCGTTTGGCCACCGACCTAGTCACAGGGCTGCAACTTCAACCACACCACCCACACTGTCAGTGTGACTAGTCTGTTCTCTGTGTGTGTGTGTGTGTGTGTGTGTGTGTGTGTGTGTGTGTGTGTGTGTGTGTGTGTGTGTGTGTGTGTGTGTGTGTGTGTGTGTGTGTGTGTGTGTGTGTGTGTGTGTGTGTGTGTGTGTGCAAGTGTGTGTGTGTGTGTGTGTGTGTGTGTGTGTGTGTGTGTGTGTGTGTGTGTATGAGTGTGATATGGGGGGCGCATGTTGTATCATGCACACGTGTAAGTAAGTATGTGTGTGTGGGTGCATGCATTTGCTTGCAAGTCTGATTATGTGAATGCATTTACTCTGTGTGTGTGTGTGTGTGTGTGTGTGTGTGTGTGTGTGTGCGTGCGCGCGCATGTATGTGTGTGCATGTGTGTGTGAGAGATGGGTAAGCACGTGGTATCATGCACATGTTCAAGTCTGTATGTGTGAATGTGTAGTGTATACATGCACATGCACATGTACTGCCAGTCTGATTATATGAAGTGTCATACAAAAACAAGTGTATAACTTCATCACCGTGACATTTGTACAGCTCATATCCTGGGTACATTCAGTACCAGCCCTTTTTGACATGAACATATGCTCTAAAAACACTTCAGGGCATTTCCCATATCATTTTCCAATAAAGTAATAAACAAAGAACCTCATGATAGCAGTTTTTTCCCTAAGCCATAAATAATTTAACCATGAAAGCATTTTGTACTGAAAAAGCAGGAATTTGGCACCACCTTTTTGTTACACCCTGACAGTACTGATCTCTTGTTTTGGTTTGTCTTCATTTCCGACTATTTTAACTTAAATAGCAGACTTTCTTACATTCATTAGGTAATGAAGAACATGTAGAAAGACTTTGCTGAAATTGCACTTTCAATTTAGTTACTTAAACGTCTACTTTAGAGATTTTCGATAATTGGTCAGCTTATGCAGAAATATGAAATGTTTGATAAACTGGTAAAATAAACATCCGATTCGCTCCCTATCACACGAAATCAATCTGTGAAAGTGGACATTTTCACCTGTAATCAAGAAAACAGGAGGTAATCAACTAAATCTTGGCATGACTTAACTGCTCTTGGATATGACGTCACATGAGTGTCAGCAATGGCAACAGAAAGCGATTCTGATGGTTCTTACACATCTCGCTCAGAATCTAATTTATCAAGTAAAAGCAATGACTATGATTGCGACAGCCAATGCGATTCTGGGGATGTTTCTACAAGGCCTTTACCTTATCAGTTTGAACGCTAAGTTCTTTCTACCACATCAGTTCCAGCTAGGCCACGAAAACGAGCTATTCAGTTCCAGCACACAGCATTCCAAAGGCATATGAACTTTACTGAAGTCTCGAGAGAGGCTACCGATTGACTTCTTGATGCAATCACGTGTGGACGGCGAGCGGAGATTCTCGTTCCTCAAGTTTGCACAAGTTTCAAAATAACTAATTCTTCTGCATCATTGATGAAGTATTCTGTGATGAAAGAAAGTGCTCCTTCAGTCTGAGGGATATTTGCTGCACTCAAAAGGTCTGAATGTGAAATTCGCTTCTCACTTCGTCTGTCCTCAATAAAACTAGGTAAACACTTACCTTAGAATTTATCACCTTTTATTTGTTAACTGTGACTATTCTTCACCTTCTTTTCCATCTTTAACGTGTTCATTCAATTTAACAAGTGTGATCTGTCCACAGATAAGAACAGAATAAACGTGCAACTATCGTACTCATCTGTACGAGCTCACCGCTCTGCCTTCGAAGTATACACGCACAATGCAGATAAAGTTTTTGATCGGGATTGCTGACTTCGTGTCCACTCGAATGGGCTCGTCAATTTTCGGAATAGCTCCTTTCCGTGGTCCAGCTGGTACTGACATGGTAAAAAGAACTTAGCGGCCCGACATGTTTGCATGAACCGAATCCACTTCTTTCAAGTATCTGGATCAGATGGAAATGTGTGCAAAGAACATCCGTCTCCTGCTGAACTGCTGCACTCGCCTAAAGCACAATATCTGCCAACCCCTCGTGACTTTTTAGGCTGTGGGGGAAATCGCAACTCATGTTGATTTCACTTGGCATTGCCATGTTGTGCAGGTTGCGGCTGACGGCCACACCATCAAATGATGTCACGGTTTTCGGTCTTCTGCGCAGGGTTTAAACAGGTGTGCAAAAGTCGTTTTTTTTTTTTATCTATTAAATTCTTCTGGCGAATGTTTTTTTTTTTTTTTAAATGAATACCATACTGTAGTTATATGACATGCAGACCTGTTTTTAACAAATTATTGAAAATCTCTGAAGCAGATCTTTAAAGTGTTGACAAAAAATAGTGCGTCCTGTCGTAACATTCGTGAGCTTTTCAGTTTTCTTCAACAAAGGTATTTTCCAGTGTTACACTTAAGAGTTCGTGTCCGATTGTTATATGCAAACTTCGAGGTGATGTGATTAACAACATTTTTTTTTTTTTTTTTTTTTTTGCTGTCCCAACGTCTGCGCCACCTCAGAGGCAGTGCACCCACGCCGCTCATTCCGACACCCCCCGTCCACAGCCACAGCCCGGTCGGTCCCGCCACAGCCCCGGCACCGGAAATCCACAGGGAGCAGTCAATGTCAAGTCGTCAAGAGACAACCACCGGAGGAGACACTGCACTGCTGCCGAGTCACTTCACTGGTGTTCAGTGGCGCCTGTTCTGATCTAACATACGCAGGACACCACCTACTAAGCCCCCTACTGACGACAATAATTGCTTAGTCGCGGAGCCGGCGTGGCGTGAGTGAGCTCTCCTCCTCCCGGAGGGCGCCACCACGTCCGTCCAACGACAGCCCCCATGGACCCGCCGATACCGGTGACCCGGACGGAACCAAAACCAAGGCCACAGACGTGGAGGGGACATCGAAATTGGTCACACCATGAGAGCAGGGCATGAAGGGCCAGAGAATTTGAGACCTTTTTTTATGCTGATCGATGAGAATGAGGATGATTAAGATGATGCTACGGATTTCCATTTCGGTCTGAGACTACATGACAGGGCTGTACTCTACGCTTCCTTTCATAATATATCCCGGCGTCAACCAGGCCCGAGAGATACAGACACCTGCAGTGTTGGTCAGGAAATTTGAGCAACACTCTCAGAAACGCATCCATTAAGTGGATGAAACTCGACTGTGTGGTCCCAGTCTTCCCAACTGAGCCCGCAGCATACTCAACTCTGGGTAGCAGCCGGTCGGGGCAGAAAAACCCACATGACTTCTGATGGGATTCGAACCCACGACCTCCCAGCCGGGAGTCCGACGCTAACCACTTCGCCACGGCGGCTGGTAGATTAACAACATTTAGTGCAGGATAAGTTTTCAACATAAAACGTCACTACTTCAGGGCACGCTTCTTGTGACATCATCACTCCGTGTGTATAGACTGTTTACTTTTGTCAAAATAAACGGGGACGTTGATGTCTGCTATTTTGCTGGTGAGTTATTTGCAAACCCAACTACCACATTGAATTTGTTTGTTTGAGGTGAATTTCTTCGTTCTTACTGTAGGAATACATAATCATGCCATAAATTCCAGCTGTCATTGTATTCAGCTTGTGCTCATGTACTATTAAAAAATTATAAGTGTTTAAGTACTTTAATATGCATGTCAGAACAGACAACTAATTCAAAACAGCTTTGATTTGTTAGTTTTTCACTGATAGTGACTGTGTTATACGCATTACTCAAACATAAAAACTTAAATTTAAGTGTAAAATGTCCTTGGTATCTTTATCTACCACCACAATGCTGTGCTTTGCCTATTTACAGCAAAGGCAATCTTTTTTGTGTTATTACTATACTTTGTTAAAAGCAAAAACTGTAAATTTGGCTTGTTACACAGATAACGGTGTCCATTTAAAAAAAAAAAAAAAAAAAAAGATCTGTCTAAATCACGACTTTTGTTGAAAAAAATTCCAACATACAGGATTAATATCAGAACTATGAACTTAAAGCTGTTTCTTTACCATTTTCTATAAATGTTCCATTGTTTCTTTGTACTGTCAAGAAAAAAGACACACCATGTTATATGCGACACCATTCAAAGCATCAAACTTTGAAAGCTTCTCAAAGTCAAGATACCACTATTACAGGTCTGTCAGTATCGGACCATATAAGGTTTAAACATATCACTGAAGTAAATTGCATGACCTTCTAACATATTTTTTAATTTCTGCACTGGTGTAACACTTTCTGTACCCAGGATCTGAGCTGTACACATATGCACGCAGAAGAAACATGAAAAACATACGCCTTGAGATCTACTAACAGAAAAGTGACATATACAATAACTTGTAAGCTGCAATTTCTCTAGAATGAAGCTAGAAAAGCAAAGCCAAGTTTTTTTTTTTTTTTTTTTTTTTTTTTGCTGTCTCAACTTCTGTACCACTTCAGTGGCAGTGCACCCACGCCACTCATTCTGACATCCCATCCACAACCACAGTCCAGTCGGCTCCGCTGCAGCACCGGCACCGGCAATCCACAGGGAGCAGTCAACTTTAAGTCGTCAAGAGGCAACCCACCGGAGGAGACACTGCACTGCACTGCTGCCGAGTCACTTTGGTGGTGTTCAGTGGCACCTATTCTGATCCAACACACGCAGGACACCAACTAAGCCCCCTAGTGACGACAATAATTGCTTAGTTGCAGAGCCAGCGTGAGTGAGCTCTCCCTCCGGAGGGCGCTACCACGTCCGTCCCAACGACAGCCCCCATGGACTCGCCAATACCAGTAACCCCAATGGAACCAAACCAAGGCCACAGACGTGGAGAGGACATCGCAACTGAGGTCACCATGAGAGCAGGGCATGAAGAGCCACAGAATTTGAGACTTTTTAAAAATGCTGATCAATGAGAATGAGGGTGATAAAGATGATGTTACGGATTTCCATTTCGGTCTGAGACTGTGTGACAGGGCTGTATTCTACGCTTCCTTTCATGATGTATCCCAGTGTCAACCAGGCCTAAGAGATACAGATACCTGCAGTGTTGGGTCAGGAAATTTGAGCAACACTCTCAGACACATCCATTAAATGGATGAAACTCGACTGTGTGGTCCCAGTCTTCCCAACTGAGCCCGTAGCAAAAACTCAACTCTGGGTAGAAGCTGGTCGGGGCAGAAAAATCCCACATGACTCTGACGGGAATTGAACTCGCGACCTCTCAGCCGGGAGTCCGTGACACTAACCACTTCACCATGGCGGCCGGTCAAAGCCAAGTTTTGGTGTTCTGTTTTGAAACACAGCATTTTAAGTAAGAATTTACTTTAAGAATTGAAAACTGCAGCAAACCTGAAGTTAGAGCTACCCATTGAAATTATTCCTAAGCTCACAGCCTAGCTACTTTCAAATGTCAAGTTCTCTATTAACCCTTTCACCGCCAGACATTCTATTTTGCATAAATCTCCATCGCCAGCCATTTTTCCAAAAAAGCTCTTATTGTATACCAGCATATGTGAAACGCGGATATCTCTGGAACTAAACAACCAATTCTCATGCTATTTTTTGTAAAATGGAGGAGATACACTGTACTTTTATTATATCATAACAAGTTAGTAATGGTAAGTCAACAACAATTTCAATTTTTTTAGTGATTTCAAGTGCAAAAAAAATGCAAAATAAAAAAAAAAAAATGTTATGTTTCTTCTAAGCGTAAAAAAATAAAGAAAGAATGCCAACAAACTCTCAACAATGGAGGAAAAAACTACTCCACTCACAACTGAAGACCAGAAAGTATGGTATTTCCAACAGAAATGTGCATGAAACAGCCGCAAATACAACTACTCCAATAGCAGGGAACACACACACACACACACACACACACACACACACACACACACATTCTTATGCCTAACTGGTACACATGTAAGAAAGAAAAAGGGAACACACACACACACACACAAACACACACACACACACACACACACACACACACACACACACGTCCCTTTCACTCTCAACAGTAATATATATATATTTTTTTTTATGAACACAAAGTCATTCATGTGCCTGTTGGTCTCTGAACCCTTGCCATTCAGTTGATCTATATAATCAGCTGTAAACCCACTCGAAACACGTCTGTGATACTCGCCTCTCACGTGTCAGTTGGCCACGCCCCCTTCAACCTCGACCAGCGAGAGTGGGCCCACAGCGTGTGTGTGAAGTTCGTTGCCTAAAAGCTTAGTTGGCTCCCTCACATAGAGTTAGTGAACAGTCAGTCAGTGTTGGCTGGCTCAACGCAAAAACACTGGGGCACACACGGTAGGGTAGTAAGTGGGCGTCTTATCAGCCTCACATAACAAGTTGGCAACGGTCCAACGCTTCACGTTGGAATAATTCGGTCAAGCCCTCACTATCGTTCTTTACTCGTGGCTGTCTGGGTCTTCTTCATCTGTATTAGGAACAACCAACTGTCTATTCAATATTCCCAGCACTTGATCTGTGGTAAATGTACGGCAAGGTCGAGTACGTAAAGTGCTTGGTGGTGACGTCATAGTGAATGGAAAAACAATCGGAATAAAGTCAATAAAACACTGAACTGAATAGTGTTCTGACAAAGCAAATGGCTGTGAGCATGGGCCAGACCATTCCCCAACTATGACGTTTATTGCTGGCTTTTTATCTCATGAACTAGGATCGTGAGAGTATCGGGAGTTAGGTCACCCTACTTTGTCGCCAAAGCGCCCATGGCGCTCTGCCAAGTCGTCGCCAAAAAGCGCCCATGGCGGTGAAAGGGTTAAGCTATGGGTTTGTTTCAGCTGAATAGCTCATCAGCCAGGTATAACATTCAAGTTTATTTTAGTCTATTAAAGAAAAATATCACAGTTCCCCATAGTTCAAAGGTAAGGCTACACTTACAATCCATGTGAGGCTGTATGTATGATATGGCATAAACCTAAATTTACAATCCATGTAAGTCTATGTGTATCTGTATATGTATGTGTTACAGAGCTATCACTCTCATATAATGGACTCACTGAGAATTTCCTAAATCTAAAAATAACAGTCTTTTAAATGCATCCTCTTCAACAAATATGCCACCTTAAGCAAAGCATAAAGCAAGTGTTCCCTCAATGGCATCCGATAAAACTGATTTTTTTATCATGCCTGTCATACATTACCAAACATGCCTTAAAAGAAAAGAGAGAGAGAGAGAGAGAGCAAGAGAGAGAGAGAGAGAGAGAGAGAGAGAGAGAGAGAGAGAGAGAGAGACAGACAGACTGACAGAAACAGAAAGAAAGACGAACAGAATGAGAATGTAATAGAGAACAATACATGAGATACAGAGACAACAGACAGAAAGACACATGAAGAATGAGAGAAAAGAACAATCCCAAATCTAAATACAGACCTTACCACAATGATGATGACTTCATGTGTTTATAAATTCTAGATCTGGTTTCTTATTATTTATTAACCCTTTACATATGGAAAAAACCCCAGCAACCTTTGCAAAATATCAACAGCACACAAAACTTACTGTCAAAACCTCAAAATACCAACAAAAGTCTTGAACCCAAGACAAAACAACATAAATAATGTATACGCATACATCAACAACTAAAGCAGTGCAATCACTGTATTAACTTCATTCCTGGAACAAAAACATTCTGAAACTGCCACACAGATCAAAAAAAAAAAAAAAAAAAATGAGAGAAAAACAGTTTTGTACAGGAAAAATAACAACAATAACAATCAGTTAAAAAAAAAAAAGCCACAAAAGCCTCATGATGATACAACCAGCCATATCAGAAAATGAGAGATGACAACTCACCTTTCCCTACTGAATCCTTTGCCAACCCAAGGACTGGCAAGACAAAATGATTGCCACAATGACAAAGCAACAAAACATCAACTTGCCATGCTTATACCAAATACGCTGGAGAAGCTAAAGTTAGTTTAGAGGATGACATCAAAAGCAGGAAGATAGTAAACTTCATCAGTTATTTAGAAAAATATACATATCCAACAAATTAACAAAAAACACACACACACGGCAAGCAAACAAACAAAAGTAAACGAAAAAAAAGGACTACCCCTGTGGTATACTGTGTGCTGCGAAACTCCAGAGCTGGGTTAGTTCTAAAGCCTTGCCAAAAGTTGCGTATTTGGAGAGCTTCTTGTCAAAGCTTACAGTGTGTTCCAGAAAATAGTTTACTTGAGAAACATCTTCCTGTCAACTGTTCTGTGACACAGACTTTCTGCCTGTTATGCCCTATTCCACCCATCTGTCATATTCTAATTAACTCACAAGCTCTCTCTCTCTCAACGGACCCTACACTGCATTTTTATGTGGGGTGTTTGTGGAGCTTTTACTCTGTTTCAGCCCTCACATAAACCATTAGAGGACAGCAGTGTTTATCAAAGTTGCTGCATTTGAAACTGTGCTTCAATTTGCCTCTAAGTAATAAAAAAGATACATATTTTTCTTTGGCTCGTGTCAGAGGTAACTGTGAATGACACCTGAAAGATGACTTTCTGTGCAAACATTTACCTACCTAAGTGCCACTGAATTTGATGATGACAGCTAAGAAAATCAAACGGATTGTACAGATGCATTTGCATTTGAATTTCATTAGCAATGTGTTGCATGTTTAGCCTGGTCTTGCACTTTTTCCCATCATGAAATACACTCAACCATGATATGATGATGAAAACAGAGTATGCAGTAAATCAATAACCCAGCAGATTTTGCTTTCCATGCAAGACTATGTTGTTTAAATGAGTGTGTCTTTGGTGAATAAGATCAGCAATAACAACCGTGAGTTCTCTCATGTCAAATGCTGTGACACAAAATGCACACAAAAAAAATCTAAAGCTAGGTCAGGCAAACAATCCACACCACACAATGGCAGTCAACAGATGTGTTTAAATGCAGGTGAACACAGCTGTGCACTAAGGACACTCATACACAAGCGGATGGTGATTCTGCAGCACGATTGTTAAATATAAGGCCCCACAGATCGCAGTCATTGATTAGAGAGAAGTCTCACATGACAAGATAACTGAAACAAGGGGAAAAAAGTCTGCCCAGACATAGTCTCTTACTACAGCTGTATGTCACCGATCAAACGAACACTGAACATCTTACAACAGCTGTCCTCATCACTCATATCTAACTGACACTGAACAAAATTGACGCATGGAGGCACAGACAGAAAATGTTAGTACTGCTTGCGTGATAAACACCACAGAGAGTAGCTACATGGACAAACCAACCATCCACAACTACAGCAATACCTTACATGCAACAAAAATACAGATATGTTGACATTCAGACTGAGCACAGCTTGTGTTAGCATACAGAATTAGCCACTTCATCTACATTCATGCTCAGCAGCAGCACCGATTCATTTCATTACAACCACACTCACACATTAGAACACCATACAAGACTTGTACACCAAAAAAAAAAAAAAAAAAAAAAAAAAAAAAAAAAAAAAAAAAAAAAAAAAAAAAAAAAAAAAAAAAAAAAAAATGGTGACGACAGACGTAATCAGTGCCATCTTCAGGATTACACAAGAGTTTTGTGTCCAACTCCATCAGTGTGCCTACCTTCATTGACGGCATCCTTGGCTTCATCCAGGGCTTTGTCGATCTTGTCCTGGTGCCGCAGTATGAACGGGCGGATGAAGCGGTAGTACAGTGTGGTGGACCCATTGGCTTCAATGGGGGCAAAGCACCACACCAGGAAGATGCACTGCAACGCCCACATATGACAATACAGCAATGGGACTATCTTTTCATATCAACACCACAAAATACTGTGCCACCATTCCTCTAAAAATTGCATCGTAATGAAACCAAACTTGGGTCCTTTTGCAGTCACAGGCGTGCGCGTGCGCGCACGCGCGCACACACACACACACCAGTAATCACATAAGCAACACACACACACACACACACACACACCAGTTTTTTTTCCCTCTGGATCCGCCACAAGTGTCACCGTGCTAAGACGACGACTGGTACTGGCAAAACATTTTCTGGAAGACCCCTTCTCTCACCCACTCCTCATCCAACCATTTGTCTCCTGCAGATTTGGCCGCCACTAGCAAAACCCAGCACTGAAAATCACCACACTGTAATATGGAGGGAGAAAAATGTTTTAGTTTCCTTGTCCTCATCAGTGAATGCTCATGGTAGGTCACATGCATCTTTGTGATATCACCTAATAACACTAGCACACAAGTGAGAGAGAGAGAGAGAGAGAGAGAGAGAGGGGGGGGGAGAGACTGACAGAGGCAGAGAGTGCGACAGAAAGAGACAGAATTACGGAATTATGTAAAATATCATAATGTGATGCTATCTATTTCCCTGCAGTACCTCATCCAGATTACCACGAAACAAAACAAAACCCTAACAGCAGATCCTAGTTCAAATCAGCCAAGTACCATGACCACAATACCAGCAGCAAGGTACACGCCAAATGTTTCAAACTTCAATGTACGAGGTTAGCGAGGAAGATAGTTTATGGTGACTTTGGCCCTTGTGATCTAGCTGATAGTTTATGACGACTTTGGTCCTGGTGATCATGGTGACTGCATAAAACTGAGAACTGTGCGAGTCTGCTGATATAAAAAATGACACTTTGCTTACCTTTATCAATGCTTTGATTATGGTGCCATGAAAAAAAATATCCTCCAGCACAGCATTTCCTTCTGGCATGGGTACTGGAATTACATCCTATAATGTGTATGACAGGACTCCCCTATATCACTGTAGTTCTCTCCTATACTCAAGAGTTGCGTACATAATATAAGGCATAGGAATATATTTGGATGCAAACCCACGCTGACCTTGAGAAGCCAGTAGAAAGGGATCCAGAAGAAAAAAATGTCGAAGAAGAACTCGAGGAGACTGAACACACTGTATGTGACCCAGTAAGTCAGCCACTTGGTGTCGTCGTCCTTCTGACGGGACTCGATGGCCTTTATCCTGACATCGAACACATTCACATCATTCTGACATAGCTCAATATAAAATACCTTAAAAAGCTTGAAAAATAAGCTGTCATTCATACATCATTAATAAATATCACACTGAAAACACACACACACACACACATCGTTAATAAATATCATTGAAAAAAAAACACAAAAAAAAAAACTGAGAATATAAATTCACAATTTCTTTTTTCAAACACAGATAACCTTTCATCCAGAGCAACTCTCTGAAACTTGACTGAAACAATTAAAACCGCAAACCAACAAACTAAAACAAACAGCAACCGCCATCAACAATAAATAGTCTGTTTTTCTTTCCTACATCATGCAACGTCTTAATTTTTTTTCACTCAATGCGGAATTTTCTAAACATGAAATGATATCAGAAGATTAACAATTCTATGTCTGAACTTATGAAAATACACAGCATTAACTAGCGAAAGCTGTCAACACTTAAAAGCAAAAACTCTTCAGCTAGATTACATCTACGCCGTAACACTTCACAGTACTATCTGTCAGAAGTAAACTTGAAAGGTCTTAGCCCATACTCAAATAAATATCTGAATGATGCACGGAACACTTACGATGCATAGGCTGGATACAGAAAGCCGATGAAGTTGCACAGGAATTGGGCTCCATAGCCCACCATCAAGTACAAGGCCACCAAGCCAATGAAGCCTGCACATGCATGTCAAACTGCACTTTGACTTTTGTGTTTGAACGCATCTCAATCAAAAGTGAGGAGGAAACAACAGTTTTGTAATATTGTTGGATATTAGAATTACCAATAGCATAACCACTTCTCTAAAGGCACTGTTGCTCTGTGATTTGTATGCAGAAATATAACAGGAAAGAAAAGGACTCTTTCATACATGTGACTTGTTATGGCACGCTTTCAATGGACCTGTCTTACCACACTCATTCAGTAATCTATTATCCTGATCATTTCATAATTCAAGTATAAAGTATAATGCCAGTAGTATGTTATTGTAATACTGTACTGTATAGCACTAGCCAAACGGAAACAGCAATTCATGCCTGTCGGCAGATCCTTACAACTGACTGAGGCCTCTCATTAGTCTCAAGCTACAGATCATAAGCCATGCATAGCATTTATAGTGAATTTGTTCCTATGCACACTAGAGAAGACACCTCAATGAAAGCTAACATGCACACTGATCTGCAGCATTCAACTTACGGGAACAACACAGAGCACCAGTGGCTAGTTAAGTCAAGGTTTCATATCTGCGAAGGTATGATGAATGACTAAAATTGCAATGGAAGCTACAACAGCTGCCTTCTGCTTTTGGGGGAAAAAAAAAAGGTGACACATCCAAAGAACTGTTCAATCAAAAATATTAAGAACATGAATTAGTAAAGGGAGATATATCAACCTTTACCAATCATTTTGTGACAAGCTGAACTGGATACCTGTCCATTTTTCTCACTTAAAAAAAAAATATCAATAATATAAAAACTACTGACAAAAATCTGAACAATTCAAGCTTGGCTTCCCACACACTCAAATTCATACAAGTTTTCTGTGGCAAAAAGTTTCATTTTTCCTAGCATAATGTGAAAGTACTAAAAAAAAATCATTCTTAACACTCGATGGACATCTTAAGAACTTGACACAATGCAAATTCCATCTTCCATTTGATGTCCTGATGTACTTTTATCAACTGTGTATGATCACATTTATTTTCCCGTATATTTACAAATCAACCATCATCTGTCTTATATCAAAAAAGCCCTCTCTTGATCCCAACAGTTTGAAAAACTGAAGAGCAGTCTCTAACTTTAGCACCTTTATTCAATCAAGTCAAAAAAACCACGGCAAGGCTCAAAAACAGTGCTACTGAACTGCACATCATGCCAACTGAGTCTGGTCTTGCTCTAAGAATACCACCTATTCTGCATTCTACAAATTTGAAAAGAAATGAATAAAGATTACTTTTTGGTGGTAATCTCCATTTGCAAACTTGGCATTCTACTTCAGTAACTGTCACGCAGCTGGAAAAGATCAGCTTTTATCTTCTGTGTTGCAAGACATATTAGCTACTTTGGCCTCCTTCTGCACTTTGAAGGTCAATAGCAAACAATGAACTTCATGATAAACTTTAAGTTCAATGAATACAACAGCAGCAAAATACTTAGTTTTACATATTACATGTACATAAAAACAGATAACAAAAATCAAAACACAGTTAGAACTTTTCACTTCTTATTATGCACCACACACACACAAAAAAATGTACAGCCTGATAAAGCATGCTAATTCACCCAAACTATTGACACCTGTGACCTTCTGACCACTTTCAGTGCTACAGAGAATTCACTCATCTACTGATGACAAAAGAAAGAAAAGGAAAAAAAAGCATGTGTGATAATGATATATTCAAAGAAACTGGTCAACCTTGGCATGAAACTGTTGTTTTAATCCATTATACCACAAGAACCATTCCTCTGGAATAAGGTTCTTAACTGAGTAACAACTTATTCACCCCTTTGTTGTTATTGAAAAGTTTTAAACTACATCAGTACATGGCGGTCATTATTTTATTTAAATAATCATTCTCCTAGCTTTATGAATTAAAGTAGTTTTGGCAATTAACAGATCTTTTCTGGTAAAATGAATGTAAATAATGTTCTCAATTTCTGGGTTACTTAAATTGTGAACCATTTACTTCATAAATAGCTTTTAATCATTTCAAAGAGAACAAGAAAACTGAAACATACACCACACACACACCACACACACACACACACTTTGAAGTCTCTCCGAGTCTCTCTCTCTGTCTTGAAGGTTTCTCCTTCAGCACGTTACTAACTAGCAACACCATTTTCATTTTGCATGATATAACAACTTTTCAACATCACAATTTTCCTATATATCAACATTTTACACTGATGGGAATCCAGTGACTCGTTTTCTTTTTTTCATAATGTTGAAAGTTTCAAAGTCAAAGCAACAAACTGTTAAGTTGTGTGTGCTACATAAAAAAAAAAAAAAAAACAAGTAAATATTCATCTATTCCATAATCAATTTCATCAATGTTTTCCTGCTTAAAATAATGATATAAAATGTCTATTTTTTGTTTTATGTTTTACATTTGCATCAAAACTGAACCTTTACCGTAGATTTCTTGAATTCATCTGTTTGATTCTGCATGTCAATGCTAAGGTGTGTTACCTGACACCAAGACATCCAGTGCCGTAAATTTTACAATTTTAAGCTGTCAGGAATTGAAATTTGTGCTGTAGACTGCAGCAGCGAGTGTTTTCTTCCCATTTACCTCAACTTCAGTGATTTCACTGGAGAACAGTAAACTGACAGCTCCTGAAGTGAATCAAGATCAAGACAAAATATGCACATCTAAGCCTTCTGTGTCCCTTATACACAAAAATTCAACGCACATTTTTCTGTCAAAATGATATAATTTGTATTTCAATTAAGTATAAATTAACTGTACACTCACATATTTCTGCGAAGTATAGTGTTAAAATCAGTCAGACTTCCCAAAACCTGTGTGAAATGACTACAGATCACAATGATAACAATGTATTGCATTCAACAAAATTTTCTGATGAATTCACAATTTAATTTTCTGTTTAAATACTTCAATCATTGTGAGCAGGAAGAGGAAGCAGTTGCCTTCACCAGCAAACTTTTATCAGTTTCCTCCCTCATGCCATGTGACACAAACAGTTTAAAAACTCTAGAACTAGTACTGAGTAACAACGATCCTCTGATAAGTCCAGTGAACTAGCAAAGCCGACTCTATATATCTTCTTAATTGGTGTCGCCCGCTGACCAGAATACAAAGTTCATTCTAATATGTCATGAGAAGTCACAGAGTGCTGGAAAAACCGACTTCTGGATGTTCAACCTTGAAACGGAAGTTTCTGAAAGCTTAGTTAAAAAAAAAAAAAAAAAAAATTTCAATTTGCATTGCATACTGTATATTTCAATTGACAACAGGTGATCAGTAAGAAGTTCTGTTTATTATACTAAAGGCCCTTAAGTCAAATTCAAAAATGCAATATAAAACTAATAAAAAGACTGCCAAAGTATTTATAATGTTTGCTCTGCCTTCAGGTATTCAGATGCATAAAAGATTATAAAAATGGTAGTATGAAAACAACAGAAACGCATCAACTTCAAACAGGAAATGTAGCTTAAACCCTGAATATTCTGAACCTCTCTCTAGCCTAGATTCATTAAGAAGCTATGGAAACTGTAAATTTTGTACACATAAATTTACCTTTATAAACTGTCGGTAAATAGAATTAGTAGCACATAAAAAACTGGAGGATGCAGTTTAACAGGCATAATGTAAACTCAAGTATTCTATGTGTGTACAAATTCCAGAGTCATTAAAATTTTCAGTATTTTATAATACAGTACATCAAAAAGTACGTTATCCATATAACAACTTAACAAGAGATGGAGCCAAATTTTTCAGAGCGTTCACACACAGAACCTGGGTTTTACAGTCTCATTTGAAGCACTTTTGGGGAAATGGAGTCAGAACGAATGTTAACTCCACAGGAAAAATCTCCCTCTACCGGAATGGAGATTCAAATCCGAAACCCCAGATCAATTGGATCACAGATCTGGCACTCTACCAACTGAGCTCTTCTGGCCCCCAAAAACTCAAAAGAAATGCCAACAGCACCTCGTGTTCCCAGCCAGTCACCCATCCAAGAACTAATCAGGCCTGACGTTGCTTAACTTTTGGTGAAGGAATGAGAACTGGTGCTTTCAATGTGGGACATGGCTGTTGGCACTTTTCCATTGAGTTTTGTTTTGAGCTTTGACTCTAACACAGACATTAGTGACACTACAGTGTGAATCTTAATCTGTGAACTGTGATCATTGGACAAGTTTTCACATAAAAAGTATCTTAAAGTTTAAAAATATAACTTGCATGCATACATGTAAACAGAAAGTCTGCAGAAAGTTCCAGTATGGCTTATTATCCTCCCTCATACTCGCCTGTCTTTATACAGACCATTATATGAGGCACTGGATGCAAGCTAAATTTATACATGAACAAGGATGATACACCAGGCTTGCTTGGTTTTATACATTCCACAACAGATATTCCTTTTGTTTCTTAAACCACACCAGGCTTGCTTGGTTTTATACATTCCACAACCGATATGCCTTTTGTTTCTTAAACCAATCTACTGTCAAACTGTGCAACAAAGCGCTAGAAAATTTGTTGGCACCATACTCAGTGTGTAATTCTACAAACTCATTAAAAATGGTATCGAAGCCCTTTTTTACCATAAAAAGCCAGCTGGACACTGTAAGATTTGAATGTATGATAAATAAAACAAAAAAAACCATTTCTTCTAAAAGTCTGAAAGCTTAGTTACTGGGTGTCTTCCAGTCCATGAGATGCCACACATTAAAATACTTTTAAAATAAACCATGTGGAAGAAGTAGCAGTATGTAGTTGCGTTGATTGTGCTTGATGCAACATTGAAGAACAAAATAAATATTAACCTCAAGCAAGCAATGCAATGAACTCCAGACTGACGATGACTAACGGGTCGTGAGCCTAACGCGCCTGGGTTAGTCATAAACCACAGGTTGCATTCTGCCGATCAAGAAGATGATGCTGAGTAGGCTGTAGACCTGTTGAGGGGCTGTTGAGCCCGTTTGCTATTAAACCGACGTGTCACCAGGCGGCCTTGTAAATAACATATTGCTTAGTGTTTACATATGCCTGCCAGCGAATGCACAATATAGGAATGTTTACAGACAATGTCTCAGCAATCACAAGATAAGAAGTTGTACTGCTTTACAGGGGAAATTTTTTTTTTAAAAACGTTATTCAGCAAATCGATTATGCGCAGCTCGCCGGACAGAACAAACAGCAGCCATCCGGACAAAGAAGGCCGAGCTTCACCATTAAAATTGGCGCATAAGCACTTACCCAGAGCAAGATACAGCCTCCTTACACCGGTTTTTGTTTCCAACTTCTCAAGCACATCACTGAAGGCATTCTTCTCGTGCAGTAACTTGTCTAACTTGTTTTTCCAAGTCTCTACGTGCTGCTTCACGGCCGCCATCGTTCCTTGCTGATGAGTTGTCTTGCTTGTCATCATAGGGGGCGCCCTCACCGCAATAGGGGGACGTAACTTCTATAAATAATTTCTTTACTTTCGCTTTTTTTTTTTTTTTTTTTTTTTAAATGTGCAGAAGCTTTAACTCCCTATAAGAAGGAAAAACAAAAAGAGAAAGAAAAAAAAAAAGTGCAACTCGATTGAAAATGTTGAAAATTTACGGCCAGTAGACAAATGCGCTTTAATCATGCGCGCATCACGTGGTACGCAAAACAGGAGGTGTGGTGAAATGCCGCAACTGCCCGTGAGAACCTAGGTAAGTACAGTAGGTATAAATCAGGTACTAAATTTAGGATCAAGCGTGTTTTGAATAGATGGTTCTTATTTCATGGTTATTTGTCTGATCACATGTGCCATACGATCAGAATATCAGGGGGGGGGGGGGGGGGGGGGGGGACCAGCAACCCAAACAAAACGTAATCATAAAGCAGGACATGTCAACAAAGATTGACCAACAGCCTCAGAAGTCGGAGGTGTTCTGCTAGGTTTTTTTTTTTTTTTTTTTTTTTTTTTTTTTTTTTTCAAACAAATTTCTTTATGGCGGGGTTGCCATCAACAATATTTGGCCAGTTCCCAGCGCCGAGATCAAATGCCCACACCCACCAGACGGACCAAGTCGTCACCTACAAAACTAACCATAGGAAGCAGGTTGATTCCTTTTCATCAGGCTCAACCAGCGAGCGGCACCGCCTTTCACATGAGGTGACTCCATTTTTTTTTTTTTCTCTCTGAATCTAAGGATGCTTCGAAGTTGCTCTTCATCCGTACGTTGGCATAACTGATAGCAACGGTAGGCTGGCAGGTAGCAAGCACGTACAGCGGAGGCTTTCACTTCTCACCGCTTCCCTTCTCTGATCCCCATCACCCCCCCCCCACCCCCCCCCCCCCCCCCCCCCCCCCCCCCCCCCCCCCCCACCCGCCGGTCTTGTGCAGAGTCACTCCATTCTCGCTGGCCCCATCACCCTCGACCCATTCATCTAGGTCGTTTCTCCCTGTATGTAGGCCGCACTTGAGTAACTGCCTCCCCTGCCCTGTCCATAGCGTTTTGCTACACCAATAGAGATCTGGGAAGATCGATTGTTTCTGTCATCATCATCATTGTCAGAAATTAACACTAATGAATAATGTAAGAGAGAGAGAGAGAGAGAGAGAGAGAGAGAGAGTACAGACAGACAGATAGAAATAAGAGAGGGCTCGTCAATCCATTTGTTGATTGGTCTGTTAACCCGAGCAGGATAAAGGTACGTGTGCCAGTAAGTGTAACTGTATGAATGTACCGTGTGTGTGTGTGTGGTGTGTGTGTGTGTGTGTGTGTGTGTGTGTGTGTGTGTGTGAGAGAGAGAG